>JALXFT010003039.1:0-23286 GCA_023376895.1 Aspiorhynchus laticeps
TAGCATCCAAAATAACAAAACAAAACAACAGACACATACTCAACATATCAAGGTCCAATCAAATGGGAGGGAGAGAGGGAAGGACAACAAAAACACAAAAGTCACTCCTTTATACAATCACGTATATCCAATAAAAAACACTGCCAAGCGTCAATGGTCGAAGGCCTGGCCCGACTGACTCGCGCCGTTGCACATTCACACGTCACTATTTGCAGGAGGCTACGGATCCAATATGTTTTTCTACACATGTGCGGTGTAAACCAGTTCTGGATTATTGTCTTCTTCACAGCTGTAAAACCAGCAAACAACATTCTCTTTTGCATTGAACTAATACAGAGACCAGAATCATCATTAAGAAGACACAAACTTGGGTTAACAGACCAATCAATTCACAGTAATGATGACAAAACCAGGTTTACATGTGTCCATAGACTGAGGACGACAGGACATTCCCAAAACATATGCAGAAAAGTGCCTGATGATGTAGTGTTACATATATGGCAGTTCAAATTTGACTGCAGTTTCATTTTAAATCTTTTGTAAGGAGTTATGTATGCTCTATGAATGACTTTGAAGTGAATAAGACGATGAGACAGATTTTTAGATGTTAAACTGAGATTAGACCACACTCTCTCCCAATTAATAGATTCTGCTGATGAAAGCTACAATACACTACACAACTTTTAAAATCCTTTACCTAATTTGGTGTTCCCATTCAAAAATTACTGGCTTTTATAAATGTTATATATTGGATTCAGTGTTTTTGTCAACTTGTTTTGTTTCAATTAGCACAGGGTTTGTATTTCTTTTTGGAACTATATGCCTCATTGATCTGAGCTTATATCAGTTTCTGAGTCAAAAGTGTATTAAGCCCCTTTCACACTGCACGTTGGTCCCGGAAAATTGCCAGAAAATTGCCGGAGTGCCTTCTGTTTGAACGCAGACACGTCCCGGGATTAATTCCGGGATTGATCCCGGGTTGGGGACCTAGTAACAAAGCGCTGTGTGAACAAAAGCCGGATCAATGCCGTAAAGGGTGTCGTAGTGATGACGCACTTTATCGTGCGACTGTTTTACCGATTGTTTTGAAGGCAGATCAACATTCACACGACGAAAAATGTGTAAACTGGAATGAAGCAGCGATCAGGGAGCTCCTCACTATCCGCGCTGAAGCTGAAATCGTTCGCCAGTTTATTGAAATAGTGCGCGGCGCATTATACGCGTCACATGAAATGTCACGTGTCTTTACGGGATCTTTACGGGTTGTGTGTGAACGCACGCACAGATTCCGGAAAATCACTGGCAGTGTGAATGAACCAAAATCAAACGATCCCGGGATGATTCCCGGAACACATTACCCGTGTATTTTCCGGAATCTCTGTGTGAAAGAGGCTTTATTTGTGGATTTTTTGTGCGTGTGTGAAATCTGTCAACTCTGATCAATATCTGCAAACTGTCTCTGACTTCCAGTATAGTGCTTTATTCTCCAGAGTCCAGACTTCAAACTGGATGAGAAATTAAGACAAAAGTTGTCTAGTGTTTTCCAGCCTTAAGATCAGAGGCTTGATTCAAAACATGAATCTGCCCTCAGAAAGTCAATGTTATTTATCAATTGTTGTTGTCTAACTGACAGTCAGGAGACATTTCTGTTGTGTTTGTAGTCAGAACGGTAAAGGTAGTGAGATTATTATCAAGAGGAGAGATCATGACTCATCAGAACCAAACCTTCAGGTCTTTTGAGAGAAAACAATGTTCACACAGATTCATTCAGAACATGACTCAGATTTTATCACATAAACATTTCCTTTTTTGCCACAGGGATCAGGAAAAGGTAAAACAAACGTGATAGTAAGTTACATGTTGTCTTTTAGTCATCAGATGATATGGCTTTTTAGCCCCACACATTTATGAGAACAATATTGTTCTCAAGTGCATGTGGGTTTAATATTAGCCACGTCATCAAACAACTTGACCGAATCTGACTCACTCAATTTCCGTGAGACATTTTCTGTGGGCTAATTTCAAAATCTACAGTCCATTTATCACTTAACATCATTTGCGTGAAATTTATTTTGTCCACCACCACACTGGGTGCCACTTTGATTATCCGCTCTGTAATTGTAGCACTTCTCTTTTGGCAAACCGAGACGTGTTACATAAGCAGCATGATAAAGGGCCCTGTGGATTCGTTTATGCTGTACGTGTTGCGAAACATCAGACAGAGAGGGATCCATTTGCAGCTTTGTTTATTAAGAATGGTCAAACAGAACAGGGTCAATCACCAGCAGTGGAAACAGTGTAGGGCAGGCAGAGACGTAGTAATATAAACAGGCAGAGATCGGGGCAGGCGGCAATAATCAGAGTCCAGGTAAACAGTCCGAGTCGGGGCAACCAGAGAGGTATCACAGTGTCGAGAATCAAGGCAGAGGTAATAACAGGAAATCAAACACGGGTAGTAAACGCTCAGAAGTGACAGCCGGGCAAATCAAGACTTCGCAATGAATGTGTGGAAGTGTGCTGCTTATATGTGTGAGTGTTGATGAGGTGCAGGTGTTGCAATGCAATCAGGCCCAGGTATGAGGACTGATGGGAAACTGAGTCCGAATGAGAGTTAATATTCCGGGGAAGGCTCCCTCTGGTGGTGCAGAGGGAGTGGTTCGGGAGCTTCAACTGTGACAGAGCCCTCCCCCTGCGAGCGGCTCCTGACGCGAGGAGGCGGACGACGCCGGGGTCTTCCGCGAGGTCGAGGGGCCGGCTTCTCCGGGTGCAATCGGTGGAACTCCTCCGTGAGTGTGGGGTCCAGGACATCGCCCGAGTTGACCCAGGATCGCTCCTCCGGACCGAACCCCTCCCAGTCGACCAGGTACTGAAGTACGCCGCCCCGGCGTCTGGAGTCTAGCAGTTCATGCACACGATACGCCTCCTCGCCGTCGACCAGGATGGGCGGGGGAGTCTGTGGCTCAGCTCCCTCCTCCAACGTCCCTCTCGGACCACCAGCGGGTTTCAGCAGGGAAATATGAAAAGTGGGAGAAATGCGGTAATTAGAGGGCAGTTCTAACCGAAAAGATACAGGGGTGATTTGTCTGGAAATTTTGAAGGGTCCAACGTACCTGGGACTGAGTTTCTTGCATGGGAGTCGGAGGCGAAGGTCTCGGGTCGAGAGCCAGACCCATTGCCCTGGCTGATAGACGGGACCTGATCGTCGATGTCGGTTCGCTTGAGTTTCTTGACGCCTGACTGCCCGTAGGAGATGGGTGTGAGCTCGATCCCAGACCTCTTCACTGCGTTGCAGCCATTCCGTAATTGAGGGAAGCTCGGTGGGTTCTCCGGACCAGGGGAACATTGGTGGCTGGAATCCGAGGATGCATTTGAAAGGGGTCATGCCTGTGGCTGGTTTGGTCAGAGAGTTCTGAGCGTACTCCGCCCACATCAAGTACCGACTCCACTCGGTTTGTTGTTGCTGACAGTAGGAGCGAAGGAAGCGAATGACCTCTTGATTGAGACGCTCGGTCTGGCCATTGGACTGTGGGTGGTAACCTGAAGTGAGACTGACATTGATATTAAGACTTTTGAAGAATGCGGACCATACCCGTGAGGTGAATTGAGGGCCACGATCAGAGACGATGTCGTCGGGCAGTCCGTAATAGCGAAATACCTGGTTGCACAGTAATTCGGCTGTCTCAAGAGAAGTAGGCAGTTTAGGCAGTGGTATAAGACGACAGGCTTTGGAAAATCGATCAACAATAGTGAGAATGGTTGTGTTACCTTGGGAGTTGGGTAGGTCTGTGATGAAGTCGATGGCTATGTGTGACCAGGGGCGGTGTGGCGTGGGTAAGGGTTGTAACAGGCCTGCTGGGAGTAGTCTGAGTGACTTGGTGGTGCTGCAGACAGTGCAATCCTGAATGAATTTGGTTACGTCAGTCAATAGTGTGGGCCACCAGAAGCGATTTCGTAGGAGATGTTCCGTGGCTGTGATTCCTGGATGGCCTGAACTGGGGTTTGTGTGTACCTGATGGAGTAGAGATTGACGGAAGGGTTCTGGGACGAAGACTAGGTCGGCAGGGCATTCTGGAGGAGGCTGAGTCTGACGATTGGCGTGGGTGATTTCGGTCATTATATCCCACTGAACGGGAGCTAGAAGGATTTTCTCTGGAAGGATGTTCTCGATGGGACTGGAGTGTTCCTCACTTTCAGTTTGACGGGAGAGAGCATCAGCTTTAGTGTTCTTGGTGCCAGGTCGGTAGGTTACAGTGAACTGAAAACGGGTGAAGAATAGTGCCCATCTGGCCTGCCTGGGATTCAAGCGTTTAGCTGAGCGCAGGTATTCAAGGTTTTTATGATCTGTGAGCACGATGAATGGGTGTGTGGTACCCTCCAGCCAATGCCGCCACTCCTCCAAAGCTAGTTTCATGGCTAGTAGTTCGCGATTGCCCACGTCATAGTTCCGTTCAGCAGCAGAGAGTTTACGGGAGAAGAAAGCACAAGGGTATAGTTTAGCCGGCTCACCCTGGCGTTGCGATAATACAGCTCCCACTCCGGTATTTGAGGCGTCAACCTCGACGGTGAACTGGCGCTTTGGATCAGGATGTCGAAGAATGGGTGCGGAGGTAAAGCGAGCTTTTAATTCCTTAAATGCTTGGAGAGCCTCGGATGACCACACTAGACGAGATGCGTTGCGTTTTGTCATGGCGGTGAGCGGAGATGCAATTGAGCTGAAGTTCCTAATGAAACGGCGGTAGAAGTTGGCAAACCCTAGGAAGCGTTGTAACTCCTTTACGGTCTGGGGCTGTGGCCAGTCGAGTACTGCCTGAACCTTCTTATCGTCCATGGAGACTCCGTCTTGACTAATTATGTAACCGAGGAAGGAGGTATTGGTCCGATGGAACTCACATTTCTCTGCCTTTACGTAGAGCTGGTGCTGCAGTAGCCGCTTGAGGACTGACCGAACGTGTCTGATATGTTCTTCTTGGGTATCTGAGTAAATCAGGATGTCATCAATGTACACGATGACCCATCTGTCCAACATGTCACGGAAGATGTCGTTCATGAAGGCTTGGAAGACTGACGGGCTGTTAGCGAGGCCGAAGGGCATAACCAAGTACTCATAGTGCCCACTAGTGGTAGAGAAGGCGGTTTTCCACTCGTCCCCTTCACGGATGCGAATCAAGTTGTAGGCGTTCCGTAAGTCGAGCTTGGTGTAGTACTTTGCCCGCCGCAGCTGTTCGAGGGCCGCAGGAACGAGTGGCAGTGGGTAGCGAAACTTTACAGTGTTCTCATTCAAACCTCGATAGTCAATGCATGGTCTTAGGCCTCCATCTTTCTTCTTCACAAAGAAAAACCCCGCTGATGCAGGAGAGGTGGACGGTCTGATGAACCCCTTCGCTAATTCCTCCTGTATGTAGGTCTTCATGGACTCTGATTCCGGTTGCGACAGAGGGAAAATCCTACCCTTGGGTGGAGTGGTGCCAGGCAGGAGATCGATTGCGCAATCGACTGAGCGGTGAGCGGGGAGCTGTGAGGCTTTCTTCTTGCTGAAGACCTCTATGAGATCTGCATACTCACGGGGTAAGTTGAGCGTGTCCACGGTGGCAGTCGTGATCGTGTTGAGCTTTCGGGTGATTTTTGACAGACAACGTTCTTGACATGCTGGTCCCCATTCCGTAATCTGTCCTTCTCTCCAGGATATTTGTGGATCGTGAGTTCGAAGCCAGGGAAGGCCGAGGATCAGCGGATGGGTAGGTGACTGTATAACATAGAACTGAATCTCCTCAGAGTGCAGGGTTCCGATGTACAGTTTGACAGGTTCAGTGAGACGGAGGATCCTTCCCTTGCCCAGGGGACGGCCATCTAGCGCCTCCACTGCCAAGGAGGAAGTACAGGGGGTTAGCTTTAAGTGATGCTGACGGACAAACTCACTGTCTATGAAATTTCCAGCTGCTCCTGAGTCTAGAAGAGCTGTAGTTTGAATTTCTTGGTTCTGAGATCTCAATTCGACAGGTAGTTTAATACTGGAGACTGAGTTGATTGAATGGGTAATGTCACTCACCGAGCGCCGATCTGATGATGGCCGGACGGGACAGGTGTTCCTCACATGGCCTGCCTGGCCGCAGTACAGACAGAGTTGATTCTGAATACGGCGCTCCCTCTCCTGGGGAGTAAGGGGAGTGTATCCTAGTTGCATAGGTTCACCGGCATTTTGAGATCTGGGTGGTGAGCGAGTTGCAGATCGCACCGTGCGTCGAGCACGGATCAGATTGTCTATGTGGATGGTGAGTTCAATGAATTGGCTCAGGGTTCTCCCCTCGTCCCGACACGCCAGCTCAGACTGTAATTCAGTGTTCAGACCCCTCCGGAACAACAGCTTCAGCGTATCCTCCACCCATGTGGTTTGTGCTGCCAGAGTGCGAAAGGACAGAGCATAATCGGCTGCCGTCTTACTACCTTGTGAGAGTGCGAGAAGCTGCTCACCTGCGCCTCCTCCCTCAGCTGGATGTTCAAACACCTCCCTGAAGTGATGGAGGAACGAGTCGAAGGTAGGGAAGGCGGAGCCATCGGTCCTCCATACCGCCGTAGCCCAATCCAGAGCTTTGCCGGTGAGTAGTGAGCATACAAAGGCTATGCGGCTAGATTCAGTGGGGTAAAGTGACGGTTGTTGATTGACGAAGAGCGAGCATTGTAACAGGAAGCCTTTGCATTTCGTGGAATCACCGTCAAATCTCTCAGGGAAGGCGAGTCGTGGGCTGACAGAGGGTATTGGCATGGTTGGAGGATTGGCTGGAGCGGGTGGCGGGTTGACAGCGGTTTGGGGTTGAGTTATACGCAGTCCTTGCAACGCTGTAACAAGCTCCTCGGTGAGCGTGGTGAGACGCTGCAGCTGATGTTGATGCGAAGCGAGTTGCGAGGCTTGAGCTGTGAGTTCAGACGTTAACTGCATCAACGCTGCTGGATCGCTGTTTGGCGAAGTCTTCTGTTGCGAAACATCAGACAGAGAGGGATCCATTTGCAGCTTTGTTTATTAAGAATGGTCAAACAGAACAGGGTCAATCACCAGCAGTGGAAACAGTGTAGGGCAGGCAGAGACGTAGTAATATAAACAGGCAGAGATCGGGGCAGGCGGCAATAATCAGAGTCCAGGTAAACAGTCCGAGTCGGGGCAACCAGAGAGGTATCACAGTGTCGAGAATCAAGGCAGAGGTAATAACAGGAAATCAAACACGGGTAGTAAACGCTCAGAAGTGACAGCCGGGGCAAATCAAGACTTCGCAATGAATGTGTGGAAGTGTGCTGCTTATATGTGTGAGTGTTGATGAGGTGCAGGTGTTGCAATGCAATCAGGCCCAGGTATGAGGACTGATGGGAAACTGAGTCCGAATGAGAGTTAATATTCCGGGGAAGGCTCCCTCTGGTGGTGCAGAGGGAGTGGTTCGGGAGCTTCAACTGTGACAGTACGGAGTTTATAAAACCCCACAGTGCCTCTGCTTCAGCCCAACCTGTCTCTGCTTGCATGGGTCTGACAGAAATAGCATCTGATGGAACAAGCTCGCCGGCCCTGATGGGTTAAGGCTGAGTGGGCTGAGGGTGGATTAGAGCTTCCCGTAGCTCAGAATCCTGGGTAGGCGTTGGACTGGATCTCGCTCCAGTGTTGCATGAAACATTCCCATATGTTCTAGATAATTACACAAAGACATCCTCACAGAGTACTGGAGCTTTGACACATTTTCCTTTAGCATCTCCAGCCTGGTTTGTTGTGGCTGTTGATGTATTATTCTGTATATACAGTATATGACATTGTTTTGCAGCACATGCCGGTGCCTGAATTTAAGTGACAGTTGCTTGGGTAGATATCCAGTCAAGGTTGTTTTTGGTCATAATATTTAACAAGCACACACTGATCTGCGACAGTACTAAAATTACTGACAGGTGAAGAGAATAACATTGATTATATAGTTACAATGGCACCAGTCAAGGGGAGGGATATATTAGAAAGCAAGTAAACAGTCAGTTCTTGAATTTCATGTGTTGGAAGCAGGGAAAATGGGAAAGCGAAAAGATCTGAGTGACTTTGAAAAGGGCCAAATAGTGATGGCTACACGACTGAGTCAGAGCGTCTCCAAAATGGCAAGTCTTGTGGGTGTTTCTGGTATGCAGTGGTTTGTACCTGCCAAAAGTGGTGGAAGGAGGGACAGCCGCTGAACCAGTGCCAGGCTCATGGGTGCCCAAGGCTCAGTGATGCACTTGATGAGCGAAGGCTAGCCCATCTGGTCCGGTCACACAGAAGAGCTGCTTTAGCTTAAATTGCTGAAAAACTTAATGGAAGGCAAGATGGCAAGCCAGCAGAGGCAGTGTTATGCACTGGGCCAGAGGTCTTCAGCCCTGCTCCTGGAGAGCTACCGTCCAGAGTCCAGCTCCAGCCCCAATGAAACACACCTATGTCAGCTAATCAAGGTCTTCAGGGTTACTTGATAATTGGAGTGTTGGAGCAGGGTTGGAACTGAAGTCTGCAGAAAGGTAGCTCTCTAGGAGCAGGGATGGAGACCTCTGCTTTGGGCCACGTTCTTTTGGGAAACCTTGGGCCCTGGCATTAATGTGGATTATACTTTCACATGTACCACCTAACTAAATATTGTTGCAGACCATGCACACCCCTTCATGTAAATGGTGTTTCCTGATGGCAGCGATTTCTTTCAGCAGGATAATGCACCTTGTTCAGGAATGGTTTGAGGAATATGACAAAGACAAGGTGTTGACCCATTTTATTGCAATGGTAATTAATTTAATATGAGAGTGGCTATAATATAACACCCCACTGCAGGTAAAGAATCTGTGTGAAAGAATTTAGAAAATTCCTTTTTGCTTTATCCCAATAAAGCAAAGCGGCATACATTTTATTTAGACATTATTAGCTCCGGAATAAGATTTCACTTCTGAACTGGTTTTAAAGCTAAATAGTATTTATAAATATTGATGGTATAGTGATATACAAATAATTATGGTTGAAAATAATGTTTTCATTCATTGTATGATTCTTCTGTATTTACTAGTTTGATCTCCAGTTTGTCCTAAGGAAGTATTCTTGTAAAAAAATCACATACTTTCATCATTAGTGCACCTTTCGTGCAATCCTTAACATGATCGTATCCAGCAAGTTCAAATATGCTACTTTGTTAAAAATGTGTTTCGGTACATAACTTTTGTACCTTAAGAGATGTACCTTAAATGTACCTTTTTTATTTTTCAGTGGTTAGCACAGCTATTATTCTTGCATATGCTCTTTGTTGCTTTTTTGTTCTTGACTAACACGTTTCACTTTTTTAGCTGAACATATAGTGCAATACACAGTACTGTCTTTGTTTCAGTCTATTATTGGTTTACTTACTGCCAATAAGTGGATGTGATTTCAGTGCCTGTGGCTGGATGAAAAGACCTGCTGCTAAATGGATGGATTATTCAGTAGATAATTACAGAATCCATTACAAAGTGTTATTGTATGTTTTCAAGGCTGTGCATGGTCTATCACCTGACTATGTTACTGATTTAATTAATGTCTATCAATTCAGCAGATCTCTGCGTTCAAATGATCAACTACTCCTAATGGTTCCGCGATCTCGTCTAAAATGTATAGGTGATCGTGCTTTCTCTGTAGCAGCTCCTAGGCTCTGGAATGCCCTTCCTCTGTCTATTAGATCGTCTCCAACTTTGGGTGTTTTTCAGAGTGCGCTTAAAACTCATTTGTTTTCTTTAGCCTTTGAAAATGCTTTTTAGCTGTGTATGTTATTTGTTTGGTATTATTATTATTTCTTTTTATTTCTTGTTTATATTAATTTTTCATTTAGTTTCTATTATTATTATTTTTCCTTTTATCCTTCTCTGTACAGCACTTTGGTTCCAGTCATGGTGTTGAAAGTGCTTTATAAATAAAGTTTGAGTTGAGTTGAGTTGAGTAGATGATCACAAACAAAGTGTGTGTGCAGCACAAGTATGCGTTTGTGTGTGTGTGTGTGTGTGTGAGTGAGTGAGTGTGTGTGTGTGTGTGTGTGTTTGTGTGTGTGTGTGGATGTAGTTATCCTCCAAATGATAAATGACTCCTTTCCCTGTGTTGTAAAAGTGCGAAACAAATACAGTGGCTTTCATTGTGATGGAGAGCGAAGCTTCAAAATGAAACCATAAATGTGAATAATGTAGTTCATAAACTAGGGTGCATAGGAAGAGTTCTGAAAGCTGCCTGGTTTCAGCGATGTTTAGATTGATCTACAGGGGCTTTCTCAGCAAGCCTTTGCTTATCTGATGCATTTTTTTGATCAACTTTATTGCCCAAGAAATATACAGTACTTTATGAGCATATGATACACTTTCTCATATGGAACCAGCACTCTAGCAAATTTGATCATCAAAATGCTTGAACAGCATTTAAATGCCACTCTTGTGCCATATTCAAAACTTTTCATTCTGTTATTTTACAAAAGGCTAAACATTTAGGGTTAAAAGTAGTTTTTATATTATTGTGTACTGGTTATACTTTTATACATGTGATAGCTATACATCTTTAAAAAATGTGGTTTAACCCACTTAATTATTTTATGTAATTTCCAACCCACTAATATGTTTTCAAAGGCTTTGACTGAATCCTGAGGTGTGAGCATGAGTTACGTGTAGTATTTTGCCCTGGCATGTGACTCTTTATTATTTTAGGTTTTAAGTCATTGTTATTGGGCATATCAGAAAGCCATACTTGTGTATTCCTTCAACACATTCACACTTCCAACTCGTCACATATTGATGCTTGGTCAGGACCCTTTAGCGTAATTTTTGGACATGCAGGGTCCTCCATTGCTTTAAATAAGAAACCCTTGGCGTCAGTATGCCAACACGAAAGGCACTGGGAATTTTATTGTCATGATTAAATTATATATTGGGTAATAATATTGCCATTATTGCATATGTGTTGGGGTGTGATTTTTCAGTGTAAACAGTCACAACAGTTTTATTTACATTACTCTATTTACACATTTACCCCTGCCCCTAAACCTTAGCCTGGTAATACCAAACTCTGCTACTTCGCTTTGCTTCGTAGACAGAGTCTGGAAGGGCATAATTGACAAGCGTTTACATTCTCGTGGGGGGGCGCTTGTCTGAAGTTTAAAATCATCGTGTACCCGTAAGCCAATCACATAACGTTTGGTTATGATGTATGTTATGCGCCGGCTCAGCCGCCTCGAACTTCCACTGTAAACACAGGTATGCGGCGAAAACAAAACCATCGAGCGAAATACCGGAGATGGCTGTTAACGACTTTTGCAGCATCACCTCCATTCAAAATGTCAACCAAACACTCTTCTTGTTCGGGCAAGTCTTTAGTTGGCAAATGCCGGGAGTATTCTCCACAACAGAGCGAATAGCATCCTGTGTCTCCATGTCTGCTGTCGTTTTAGATTTCCCTAACCTAAACTACAATCTTAAATTCGGCGCTTAGCGTCTACGTCACGGCTCTCAGCCCGCCCTCTGTTCGTTGGTTGGACGGCTGGTGCGGAGCCGGAGATAATCTGGGAGCTGGTTTGCTATATCAGACTGAGTACAGAAGCGAACTGAAATTGAGCGGAAGTACGAAGTCTGACGTAGTCAGGCTACCTAAACCTACCATTTGTCAATAAAACATAGGATATAACAGGCGGGTACAACTACAGTCATAATTTATTAAAAAAATATGAATATTCCAAGTTTTCCGAGGCAAAATTATTGATTTGTGAGAGGAATAGACGTGATCGCCGTCTCCGTCTGCCGGAAACCTCATCTTGTGTGCAGTCTATGTGCGCAAATAAAAAAAAATGCCGCCAGAAGAAGCCTTACGTCAGCCTTGATTGTGAAATGCTTTTGGCTCTTGTGTGTCTCGTGACCGATTGTGTCATGCTACGGGAGTATCTTTTTGAATGAGATGTGAGCACGTTAATGGAGCGGGATCATTTTCAGCGATTAAAACCTTATGTTTTAATCTCTTCTTCGCATAAAGATATCATATGGCTTCAGAAGACTTGGAATGCAACACAACTTGTTTGTAATGCTTTTATACTGCTTTTTTTTGTGGTCAGCTTTTGCAATAAATACCTGGGACTGTACTTTTATTTGCCTGCTACGTGTTTTATATTGTTCAGAAGTGGGTTGGTTTAGGGTAGGGATGGCATTAGGTGCTCCAATGAAAGTATACATTTATATAAAATAATTTCTATTTTTTTCAAATGCATGCAAACCATTAAATTAAGACAAACAACTGAAAACAATGGAGGACACTGCACGTCGAAAAGTGATGCTAAAAGGATACCCCTTTGCGTTGAAAAATTATGCTAAAGGGGTACCTTGAGCGTCAAAAAGCAACGCCAAGGGGTCCTGACCAAGCTTCAATATGTGACGAGTTGGAAGTGAGAACGTGTTGATTTCTTAAGATAGTGATGAATTATATTTTTGAGAGCTGTATCACATCCTGTGTTGCGGGTCACTGACGGATAGGCTGAAATGATCAGTGACAGATAAGTCTCACCAGCTCTTAGAATCCATTAACTTAGGAGACATTGCATTGCTTTGAGACTTTATCTATCCCTGTAAAGTGAAAAGAAGAGTGCAAGGCATTCAAGGGAGCACTTGGAGTCACTTTGTACTTGGTACAATTATTTGGTTCCAGAACTCTCTCAGAAAATTTTGCTATTGTTTTTTTAGCTAACCTCTGTCTTCCTGCTGAAAATGGCTTCAATTATGGTTTCAAATAGGTGTACATTCACATGTGCTTTAAAAAACAGCTGAAAAGGCTCCTTGTTGGAAACGGATTGGTTAAAATCCTATTCATGGAATTTATGTGATAACTCCACTTTGCAATTCCTTTGCTTTCTAGGATGGGTTTTTCTATTTTCCACATGGATGTTTAATAATACCAGTCTTTTGACAGGAGCACTGCATAAATTATGTATACTAACCTTTGATGATGTATTCCTGCTGAGGGAATCCTCTACAGTGAAAGTACTAGAGTAAAATACTCCATTATGACTCGTGACTGAACACTGAACTCTGATTGTTCACCTACAGGACATTAACTGAAATTATACATGTACTTTTACATTTTAATGACAATGAAATGCCTACACAGAATGGCCTGGAAAAACGTAGCTGGTTGCTGCTTGTAATTGAATATAGAGAAGAGGTGACAGATCGTGTCATTTTTAATGGTAGCCTTTAGGTTGTACTATTCATTTAATACTAATGGCCAGTAGGTGTAAACCTCAATTGATTTTAGGTCTTTGTAAAGATATAAAAAGCCTGGGAAACTGTGCTCAGGCTAGGAAAGTGATGAATGGACTATTAATGGCCCTGTGACCTACACTGTTTGTATGGAAAATAGCTGCAGTTATAAAGGATCATGGGTCATTTATACAAATAATCCAGGCATTACTTGAAACCCATGCGTAATGGGGCAAGTTTCCTTTAAGCACAGTGTTTGGTGATATTACTCAGGTGAAGCTCTGATATGCAGTACTGCATCTTCATTTGCACTATTACTGGTGTTATTGTGGGTTTCTATATAGCAGGTCTGTTTCTTTAGGAAATAATTAACATTAACCATAAAGAATGTTTTTGGGCATGTACTATAATATTATAGATTTGTTTGAAGTATTATACAACCCGAATTCCGGAAATGTTGGGACGTTTTTTTAAATTTGAATAAAATGAAAACTAAAATACTTTCAAATCACATGAGACAATATTTATTCACAATAGAACACAGATAACATAACAAATGTTTAAACTGAGAATTTTTACAATTTTATGCACAAAATGAGCTCATTTCAAATTTGATGCCTGCTACAGGTCTCAAAATAGTTGGGATGGGGGCATGTTTACCATGGTGTAGCATCTCCTCTTCTTTTCAAAACAGTTTGAAGACGTCTGGGCATCGAGGTTATGAGTTTCTGGAGTTTTGGTGTTGGAATTTGGTCCCATTCTTGCCTGATATAGGTTTCCAGCTGCTGAAGAGTTTGTGGTCATATTTGACGTATTTTTCGTTTAATGATGCGGCAAATGTTCTCTATATGTGAACGATCTGGACTGCAGGCAGGCCAATTCAGCACCCGGACACTTCTACTACGAAGCCATGCTGTTGAAATAGCTGCAGTATGTGGTTTTGCATTGTCCTGCTTAAATACACGTCGTCTGGAGGGGAGCATATGTTGCTCTAAAACCTTTATATACCTTTCAACATTCAAAATGCCTTCCAAAACATGCAAGCTGCCCATACCGTATGCAATTTTGCACCCCCATACCTTCAGAGATGCTGGCTTTTGAACTGAGCGCTGATGACACGCTGGAAGGTCTCCCTCCTCTTCAGCCCGGAGGACACGGCGTCCGTGATTTCCAACAAGAATGTCAAATTTGGACTCGTCTGACCATAGAACACTTTTCCACTTTGAAACAGTCCATGAGCCTTGGCCCACAGAACACGGTGGCGCTTATGGACCATGTTCACATATGGCTTCCTTTTTGCATGATAGAGCTTTAGTTGGCATCTGCAGATGGCACGGCGGATTGTGTTTACCGACAGTGGTTTCTGGAAGTATTCCTGGGCCCATTTAGTAATGTGAATGGCAGAATCATGCCGATGAGTGATGCAGTGTCGTCTGAGGGCCTGAAGACCATGGCATCCAACAAAGGTTTTAGGCCTTGTCCCATACACAAAAGTGATTTCTCCAGTTTCTCAGAATCTTTTGATGATGTTATGCACTGTAGATGATGAGATTTGCAAAGTCTTTGCAATTTGACGTTGGGGAACGTTGTTTGTAAAGTATTCCACAATCTTTTTTACGCATTCTTTCACAGATTGGTGAGCCTCTGCCCATCTGTACTTCTGAGTGACTCTGCCTCTCTAAGACATCCCTTTTATGTTACAGACCTGATGTCAATTAATTTTATTAGTTGCTAAGTTAATCCCCAATTAACTTAATTAGTTAAGATTTCTGCACTCAAAAAAAATCATGGCATAGTTTATTATTAACTATTTGCATCTAAACTAGTTCATACAGTACATTTATTCAAATAGCTTACACTCAGCATAAATATGTTAATTGTGAAAACAATTATTCAGTTAAAATGTATGAACATGCTTAAAATATGATAAATAAACCTAGTTATTGTGTATTTTAAACTCATTCAATTTCATACTGGTTTTATTATGACTGACAAATTGTCCCATATATATGTTCAGTTATTTCATGGACTTTTAGTTTGTATTCTTTAGTTTCCATGTTCCTTTGTTAGATTTTCCCGCCACTATTCAGTTGTTGTGGTGATTCATTTGATCTGCTCATGTGTTTATCATTATTATCGTCATTTGCTTTGTATTTTAGTTGTAGTCTTTTCAGTTCCCAGTTGTCCGGTCATATAGGTTAGAGGTTGTGTTTTGTTGGTCTGCCTGCTTGGAGTACCTACTTTAATTGGGTTATTAAAAGACTTTTGATACGTTATTTTCATCATATTCCTGTTCTTCCTTCAACCCAGCATTAAAACAAATATGCATCACATTAAGTTTTTTAGTTTGTTTATGTCAGTGGTGTCAAAACCAGTTCCTCGAGGGCCGCTGTCTTGCAGAGTTTAGCTCCAATCCTAATTAAACACACCTGAACAAAATAATCAAAGTCTTCAAACACACTAGAAACTGTTATGGGGTTGACGAGACGTGAGACATACGGATCCATCTGCAAGCTTTTATTCCAAGACATGGTCGATACAGGCAGGGTCGGACAGTAGCAAACAGGTATGACAAAGACAGGGCAGAGAATAGTCCTTAGGCAAGCGTGGGTCGGCGATCGGCAAACTTAATCCAGAGGGCTAGGCAGAGAGAATAAGACAGGAGCACGGGCAGGAATCAGAACACGGGGAATCTAACTAGGAAACTTGGGAAACGCTTTGTATGCAGGCTAGGCTAACAATACTCGGCCGTGAGTGGGAGAAAGTTCAGGGTTTATGTAGTGTGTGTGTGTGTGTGTGTGTGAGATTGGGTGATGGTGATTGTGAGATTGTTTTCAGGTGTGTGCGTGACCAGTGCAGACAGCTGTGTTGGTGCAGTGGATGATGGGAAATGTAGTCCTTGAGTGATCTGTGACTGACTGTGTGGTGTGAAAGTCCATGTGATGGGTGAGTGACCTCTAGAGGTGAATGACCGGAAGTTCATGGCTTGGATTTGTGACATAGCCCCCCCCCCCAAGGAGCGGCTTCCAGACGCTCCTAAACAATCCTAGGAGGGCGGTGGAGCGGAGCAGACGGGACTGGAGCCCCCCAGGGCGGAGCAGACGTGACAGGAGCCCCCCAGGGCGGAGCAGGCGTGACAGGAGCCCCCCAGGGCAGAGCAGACAGGACCAGAGACCACCAGACCGGAGTAGGACCGTAGACCAGGCAGGAAACCATGACTGAGTCTGAGATCTGGGGGGAAACAGAGACAGACAACACAGAGAGAGCAGAGACAGACAACACAGGGAGAGTAGAGACAGACAACACAGGGAGAGCCTTCTTGGTTTCAGGGGCCGTGGCTGAGCAGATCTGGGAATCACCGGCGGCCTCCATAGCCGTGCCAAGGCAGGAGATCATTTAAGGGCTGGATCCAGACTGAAGCTTGTGTAACTCCTAGTTACCACGGGATGTAAATCCCGTGGCAGAAACAGATAAACAAAGAGACATAATTAGCGTAGCTGTTGTTCCATTCAAGCAAAAATTATTTGTTCAACCCAAGCTAAAGAATAATAATGTGCGTTTTGATCAGATATAACTGCAGTACAAGATTATGAGATACATTATATGAATGCATTATATGAATGCTTGGCTAAAGAGATGTGTCTTTAATCTAGATTTAAACAGAGAGAGTGTGTCTGAACCCCGAACGTTATCAGGAAGGCTATTCCAGAGTTTGGGAGCCAAATATGAAAAAGCTCTACCTCCTTTAGTGGACTTTGCTATTCTAGGTACTACCAAGAGTCCAGAGTTTTGCAACCTTAGGGAGCGTGATGGATTGTAGCGAGATAGAAGACTAGTTAGGTACGCAGGAGCTAAACCATTTAGGGCCTTATAGGTAAGTAATAATATTTTGTAACTGATACGGTACTTAATAGGTAGCCAGTGCAGAGACTGTAAAATTGGGGTAATATGATCATATTTTCTTGACCTGGTAAGGACTCTAGCTGCTGCATTTTGGACTACTTGTAGCTTGTTTATTGAAGATGCAGGACAACCACCTAGCAGTGCATTACAATAGTCCAGTCTAGAGGTCATGAATGTGTGAACTAGCTTTTCTGTATCAGAAACAGGTAACATGTTCCTTAGCTTGGCAATGTTTCTAAGATGGAAGAATGCTGTTTTTGTAACATTGGAAATATGTTTTTCAAAAGACAAGTTGCTGTCTAATATAACACCCAGATTTTTGACTGTAGAGGAAGTAACAGGACATCCGTCTAGTTGCAAATTGTAATCCAAGAG
Organism: Aspiorhynchus laticeps; assembly: GCA_023376895.1. Taxonomy (NCBI): domain Eukaryota; kingdom Metazoa; phylum Chordata; class Actinopteri; order Cypriniformes; family Cyprinidae; genus Aspiorhynchus; species Aspiorhynchus laticeps. Next base: position 17,500 of record JALXFT010003039.1, read on the forward strand.
ATGAGACGAGACGTGGTGTGACTCTGGCTGGAGAGCTGAGACGTGGTGTGACTCTGGCTGGAGAGCTGAGACGTGGTGTGACTCTGGCTGGAGAGCTGAGGCACGAAGAGACTCTGGCTGGAGCGCTGTGCTTCGGTTGGACTCGTGACGATCAACTGTGGCTTGGCGTGACTCGTGACGATCAACTGTGGCTTGGCGTGACTCGTGACGATCAACTGTGGCTTGGCTTGACTCACGGAGATCACTGGTGGCTTGGCTTGACTTGTGATGATCAACTGTGCTTTGGCTTGACTCGTGACGATCAACTGTGGCTTGGCTTGACTCGTGACGATCAACTGTGGCTTGGCTTGACTCACGGAGATCACTGGTGGCTTGGCTTGACTTGTGATGATCAACTGTGCTTTGGTTGGACTCGTGACGATCAACTGTGGCTTGGCTTGACTCGTGATGATCAACTGTGGCTTGGCTTGACTCGTGACGATCAACTGTGGCTTGGCTTGACTCGTGACGATCAACTGTAGCTTGACTTGACCTTTTGACATAGGCTGTGACTTGATTTGGTTCTTTAACATCAGCGGCGACTTGACTTGGCTTTTTAACATAGGCTGTGGCTTGACTTGGCTTTTTAACATAGGCTGTGACTTGACTTGGTTCTTTAACATCAGCGGCGACTTGACTTGGCTTTTTAACATAGGCTGTGGCTTGACTTGGCTTTTTAACATAGGCTGTGACTTGACTTGGTTCTTTAACATCAGCGGCGAAAAAAACGCTTTGTATGCAGGCTAGGCTAACAATACTCGGCCGTGAGTGGGAGAAAGTCCAGGGTTTATGTAGTGTGTGTGATTGGGTGATGGTGATTGTGAGATTGTTTTCAGGTGTGTGCGTGATCAGTGCAGACAGCTGTGTTGGTGCAGTGGATGATGGGAAATGCAGTCCTTGAGTGATCTGTGACTGACTGTGTGGTGTGAAAGTCCATGTGATGGGTGAGTGACCTCTAGAGGTGAATGACCGGAAGTTCATGGCTTGGATTTGTGACAGAAACATCCAGGCAAGTGTATTGAAAGGTTGGCCCTCCAGACTGGACACCCCTGGTTTATGTTGAAACTGTGTAATCCAAATGGATTGACATACGCATTTCAAATACATTCATTTTAAATTTCGGCCTAAATATGTTTTTGTGAATATGGTAATAATTCTTTACTGTGGCATACATCAAAGTATCATAGTATTGACATTTTCATTTCTTTCTCTCTTAAAACATATCTATCAGTGTTTGCAACTTATTAAATTACTGTAGTGGCTCATGACACATTTGTTCTTATCCAAAGACCTTAGCCTGATGGCAGCCTGTCAACGTCACAAATAGAGACGTTGATTATATTTCAGTCACATTTATCAATCATGGTAGTCAAACAGAATTATGGAGACAGTTCAATTATATCCAGAGTTTGATATGTTGCGCTATTATTTAATGTTTCCTACACATTGGAAAAGGAAAGTGTATATTGTTGTTTTATAACATGAACATTATTGTGAGTTTAATGTGTGAATAGTCTCACAAAGTAAAGGAATAGTTGACCCAAAAATTTGGTCACTTATTCAGTCACTTTCATGTGATATTCATTTTACTGTAGAACATATAAGGATATATTTAATAGGATGTTCATGCTGCTCTTTTCCATGCACGTGAATGAAAGTGAATGATGAGCAGTTCCTGTTAAGTAAAAAAAAACATAAAAGTGCCATGAAAGTAATCCATATGACAAACACTTTATTAAAAGTCCTGTGAAGTCACAAACTTTTGTATACAATTGGCAATGTCATGATCTGTTACAGGACACACAAGAATCAGTACTGCTTTACTACTGTCTAACCTGACATGACAAATCTTGATGAGCCATACAGTATTTGAGTATGCAAATGTAAATCAGATTTGAGAGCTTTAGTGAATGAAGAGAAGATTGTTAGTGAATAACTGCTTATTTTAATGTCTGTTCACACAAAGTTATCGAATGGCTTCAGAAAACTGTGGAATAGGCCTAGCACATCTGTTTTAGAGCTTGACAGCTGTGGTCATCACTCATTTTCACTGAATGCATGCTTTTCCTTTTGTGTTCCAATGAGGAAATAACATCATAAAGGGTTGGGACAAAATAACTGTGAGTAAATGATGACAGAATTTTCATTTTGGGTGAACTATCCTGTGTCTCTCTCTGTACACCTCCATGAACTACATCTGAACCGCTCTCGGCTAACCTTTAAAAAAAACACCAATGCAAATGCAATTTATCTCTTGCCACCTGCAGTGTGTGGAAATAAACAAATCTGTCCTCTGTAGCCAAATAAGAGCACATCTATTATTTAATGCTGCTCCACCTATACACAACCCACCGTATGTGTCCAGATGAACCGCCATGCAATGGAAAATACCTCTGTGAAGAAGCTCCCATGATTTCACATATTTCACATCAATCATCAGTGTTATTAAACTTTTACCAGTTAACCATTGAAACATGGTTGTGAGAGAACCATTACAATGACATTTTGTAAACTGAGCTGGCAGTCTCAGATACACAGCAGAGATCAGGCATGCAGGGATGATGACTTAATTTCACTTTGGATGTGTTTGGTTGGCTACTCCATTCTTATAGATGGAGTATGTCTAATAGGACTTGAAAATATCTAAGTGCTGTTTGTTTTATTGTTTTATTATTTCTAAGGGTATTCTTTGTATTATTTTTTTAACAGGAAAGTAAAGAAATGACAGGTACAATCAAATTACATCAACATCAGTTTTTTGTTTTGAGACAAAACAACTCCTATAAACAAACAAACAAAAACAAACAAATAAATAAAGTTTGTTTGACCTACCAATAGTCATTCTTTTGGTACATAATAATAATAATAATAAATGACCAGAAATGCAGAATAAATGCTTTTCAGATTTCTTTAAATAAGTTAGGCCTGAGAAATAATGTTAAAATATCAGATCAGTTTATATTTTAATAACAATATTACAAAATAATAATAATAATAATATTTTATTTATTTGACTTAGTTATTAGTCATTGACACAGTCATTAATTTGGGGACAAAACAACAACAAAAACAATATATAAATAAATAATAAACCAACCAAACAAACAAATAATGATCCTTTTTTAAATACCATACAGCAAATAAATGAAAGAATAAAAGATAAATCTAAGAAATCAAAGAATCTATTGATTATAAATGTAAACTGATTCCCACAGATACAGTTGTACATTCAACTCTTAGTATATTTCTCAAAAACGTCTTCTTTTTACTTTCCCATCCTACCGTAATGACACTTCTGACCTCTCTCTTACCCGAGCCATCTGTCCAGTGAAATGCTGTCCATGTACCTGTGGAGTGGAATATCCTACATCCTGGTCATTATAAGATCTTTACTGTATGTATGTAAGGCTCCAGAGGCTGAAACTTCATCACCGTCATCATTTATTCATGAGAGACGCTTATTATGCAAAGCTCTGATCAGTTCCGCTAAATGCTTTTTGACCCTGGAGAGTCGTAAGCGAAAGGTAAGAGAAGGAGCTTTTGTTTACCTTTATGGATCGTCATACTATTTAGTAAATGTTTATTTTGTAGCTGCTCTTGACAATATTGACTCTATGAGTAATGTGTTTTGTGCACATAACAAACAATAGGTCCAAGAGGAATCAATTTACCGCCTCTCAAACTGCAACAATAGTCTAGCAATATAAATATCAGTAAATTGTGATACAGTATGGTTTTAGAGTTTGTTCTGGCCTGTACAGACAGCTTTGCCTACACACACCTGTATAGATTTCATAGACATTGTTTCAGTTGATTTTGGATTATTGTCTTGCCAGGTTACTCTAAAATAAGAAAAAAGAAGCTCATTAGCTCTTGCAAATGGACACAGCTGTGTCACCTGATGTTTGCATTTAGGAAAGAGGATTATGTTCATATATTTCAGAAAAGGAAAGAATATAGTTGTATAACAGTAGCAGCACATTTATGGCAGAAAGTTGTTTGAGGCAGCTGAATAATTTTATTACTTTTTTTTATTTAGAGAGATGCAGTCTGGTGTGTCTTATAAGGACAACTGTATCATATAAAGGTTAAACTGCATTCATGAGTGTGTGTCTCTATTAAATGATGCACTCAGCAGAAACCTACAGGTGTGTCAGCTAATAATGAAGACTGACCTTAGGAATAAGTGAACTAAATGTTGTAAGCTGAAATGTATGCCAGTGCCTACATTAAACTGCTAAACACATCTAAACACATCTACCAAAGGACTAAATAATCTAGGACTCAAAATTGCATTTAAACCAGGAGAAAACATCTTTATGCTTTTGTAAATGCCTTAAAATGTTATCATGTGAACTTAATAAAGCATATTTAAAATTCTGGACTATATGGAGACATAATAAATAGGGAATTCACATAATATTTCATATTTGTTTGTGTGGTTTTAAAAATAAAAAAGAGATTACACAATCCTGAAACATGCAGATTTAATTTTCAGGGGAGATCAGGCTGTTTTAAAATATTCATATTATAAAAAAAAAAATTGCACTATAAAATTTCTGAAATATTCCCCAACCATAATGTAATTTAATGTTACAGTGAAATAATACAATACCATTATGTGACTGTGAATCATAAACTTGCAAGTACACATTTTCATGTACAAATTCAGTCATGTCCGTTGGATAATAAATGACTCATTTACTATATCACTAGGGATGGGTATCGTTAAGGTTTTAACGGTATTACTACTCTTATCGATACCGCTTATCGATCCGGTACTTTAACGGTATTCTTATCGGTACTTTTTGATATATATAGATATAGATACAGTTGCATGCGAAAGTTTGGGAACCCCTTGTAGAATCTGTGAAAATGTGAATAATTTTAACAAAATAAGAGAGATCATACAAAATGCATGTTATTTTTTATTTAGTACTGTCCTGAGTAAGATATTTTACATAAAATATGTTTACATATAGTCCACAAGACAAAAAAATAGCTGAAATTATTCAAATAACCCCCTTCAAAAGTTTGGGAACCCTTGGTTCTTAATACTGTGTGAGGTTACCTGGATGATCCACGACTGTTCTTTTGTTTTGTGTTGGTTGTTCATGAGTCCCTTGTTTGTTCTGAACAGTTGAACTGAGCACTGTTCTTCAGAAAAATCCTCCACGTTCTGTAGATTCTGCAGTTTTCCAGCATTTTTGCATATTTGAACCCTTTCCAGCAGTGACTGTATGATTTTGAGATCCATCTTTTCACACTGAGGACAATTGATGGACTCAAACACAACTATTAAAAAAGGTTCAAACATTCACTGATGCTCCAGAAGGAAACACAATGCATTAAGAGCCGGGGGGTGAAAACTTTTTGAATTTGAAGATCAAGGTAAATTGTACTTAATTTGTCTTCCGGGAAACATGCAAGTATCTTCTGTTGCTTCCGAAGGGCAGTAATAAATGGAAAAAAATATATATTTCAACAAAAGAAAAAAGTTGGAAATCTTCATCCTGTTCAAAAGTTTTCACCCCCCGGCTCTTAATGCATTGTGTTTCCTTCTGGAGCATCCGTGAATGTTTGAACCTTTTTTAATAGTTGTGTTTGAGTCCATCAATTGTCCTCAGTGTGAAAAGATGGATCTCAAAATCATACAGTCACTGCTGGAAAGGGTTCAAATATGCAAAAATGCTGGAAAACTGCAGAATCTACAGAACGTGGAGGATTTGTCTGAAGAACAGTGCTCAG
>JALXFT010003040.1:0-39284 GCA_023376895.1 Aspiorhynchus laticeps
CAGGGGTAATACAGAGAGGACACACACGTAGCATTCTCAGGAAGACGATAGACACCGGACACTGGACACAGGAAAACACAGGGCTTAAATACTAGAACTAAACGAGGTAATTAATCAAACACAGGTGGAACAAATGGAACTCAATAGGAACAGGAACAGGAAAACCAAATATGGGTATAGAAACACACACAGACAGTCCAAATTCCTGACAGGTAACAAATGGTTTCGGAAGCTGTTTGGTTACCAACATAAATATTTTCTTTTTTCTTTGGAACACATAAGAAGATATTTTGAAGAATTTTGGTAACCACATGGTTTTGGAAAAATATCTTCTTTCACGTTCCACCGAAGAACGAAAGTCATACAGGTTTAAAATTACACCTGTATGAATTTTGATTTTCGCATGGACTGACCCCTTAAATAGCCTATGGTTGTACATGAATTGGTCGACATTAAGTTTCTACAAAGAAAAATAAGAAAACTGATCCTTACAGGTAAAAAACTGTATAAAAGCACCTATATACAGTAAATGCACAAAAATGTCTATACACTGGAAACGCCATTTCTGTTTCTTGCTCTATTTGTAAGAATTATCTAAAGATTGAGCAAACATAATGATCACGTGACAGCTCAGTCCTTAACCCAGTGATACACAGGGGCATCTGCTATTGTTCAGTGTCATGAAAGATTTGCTCTGCCAATTACTGTGCTAATGTACACAAGGAGCAAGTTGGACCAGCCTGAAAATACTTCCTTATTTATTTATGAAGAAGTCAAATTTAGTCTGAAGCATTTGTAAAGCACTCCTGAAATCAGGATTGACGTCACGCAAGTCAAGTTACATTGATATTTAATACAGTATACTTCATAAAAATATGTTTTTATCACAGTAAACATAATTTATGCTTGTAGTATAGTGACTATGATATTTTAAAGGATTGTGTGTAAATTTTAATAATAGGGTTTAAAGTTGACATGCTGCATAGACAGACACAGAATTGCAGTCATGACACCAGTTTACCTACCCACGCGCACTAATAGACAGCGAGTCGGAAACGTGCACTGAAGTGCGTCTTGATGTGTCATCCGGCGGCACTGGTGACTGTCATTCTCCGTTAGTTGAGCTGACACTCTTCCCGCTGGGCACCTTGTGTGTGTGTGTGTGTCAGCTTCCTACAAGCGACAGCCGTGGAGCAGCCCGTCTCACTGCCCTTGTCAGAGGGACGCCTGGTTAGATGTGCTTGCCATTCTCTCCAACAAACTCTGCTGCCCTTCTCTATTTCCTGCGATCAGGGTACATGTGAATAGTCTAAATTCAACAAGTTCAAGAGAAATTTCTGTCATCATTTACTTACCTTCATGTCAGTACAAACCTGTACTTTCTTCTCTTTTTTTTTCGTGGAGCATAAAAGATTTTATACAATGAAGATGACAAACTGCACTATAAAAATACCACACAATTTATGTCTTTTGATGCTAAACCAAAAAGAGCCATAAAAATACCATAAAATACACAGTGTACATACGTCTTTCAGAGCCTTTATGTGAGGAGGAAGTTGAGGAACAGATTAAAAAGGGAAGATTTTGTGCTTAATAATTGCTTAAATTGCAGTTTGCTCCTCACATATATGAAAGACCATTTATTCTACAGAAGAAAAACTAATTATGCTTTGGTAAATCAAACATATGACAAAAAGTCAAGATTATGAGATACAAAGTCATAATTATTACAAAAGGCCATAATTTTGACCAACATTTTATATTTTTGTCATAAATATTATTTTGTATCACATAGTTATGACTTTTTTGTCATGATTATGACCTTTTATCTTATCATTTTGACTTTTTATGTAATGTTTTGATAAATTTAGAATTTTCATAATTCTCATAATTAAGACTTAGTATCTTATAATTTTGACTTGTCATATTTTTGACACAATTTTGCATTTTTATCTCATAATTATGACTTGACATCTCATAATTTTGACTTTGTATCTCATAATTCTAAGTATATTCAAACCTGACTTGACCAAACCTGTCATATTTATGATTTACCATAATTTGTACTGTATGAATGTATGTATGTATGTATTTATTTATTTTGTGGCACAAATGGGATTCCATACACAAAGCTATAAAATGACTTGGGATGTATATTTTACTGTATTTTTCTAATGCTTTTGTGAAGCATAAATCACCATTTACAGTCATTGTATGGAAAAGAGCAGCTTGGACATTCTGCAAAACATCTTTGTTTTTAAGGGATAAAGAAAGTGATGTGAGTCCAGAATGGCATGAGGATGAGTAAGTAATAACAGAACTGACATTTTTGGGTAAAATATCCCTTTAAGCATTGGAATATATTAATTTTCTTTTTCAATTAAATGAGGAAAAACAATTCAACCTCAGATGCTCAGCTTTGTGTCTCTCTGCTGCTTTTTAAATATTTGTGCCAAAAATTAAATTCCCATTCCAAGTCATTTTGAGATTGCGCTTGTATTGGGTTTTATTAATCTGAGGGTTACTTCTGTACCTATTTAAGAATGTCAGACAGTTATTATGTGACATTTAGAAAGATTTCTTCATCTTCTCTGTGTGAGCTTGATTATTATGGCAGGTTTGTGTGAACGTGGGTTAGACCGAAGGTATCCAATCTCATAAAAAATTGGTTTAAGCACAGCTTAATTTACTGATTATAAACTCAGTATGATAGCTCACCAAAAACTGATGTCCACTCCCAGGTTAATAAAATATGTAGCATACTGTGGCCGAGCTGCTGGAGTTAAGGTAGCTTTAGACTCAGACTTTGGAGAGATGCTGGTTGCATTAGCTGCATGGGCGGCCATGATGTCACTGTGGCGCGGACTGCGTTTGCTGATAAGATGCTGCCAAATCTGTCCTGCCTCACACACACACACCTACAGGAAGGAACAAGCAATTTAGGAAAAGAAATACACTGGCTAGAGCCAGTTCCTCTGTGTATTTATCAAACATCTCCTGTGCTTATGTTTGGAAAATGTATTTTCACTTCAACTAGGAATGTTCTAAGCACCTGCTGTACATAAAACATCAATAATTCGACTGGTAACGCTGCCCAGGGAGGCGAGGGATCTTAAGAGGTCAGTGTCAAAGTCAATTTTCTGTGCAAATACATGATAACTGTCCTCATGAAACCTTGAACGATTTTTATTCCCATGAAAATGTATCGCTTCCCTCCATTTCTTCTTTCATTAATAGAGCTGCTAAGCCATCTCATACAGGCATAATTGTTATGCGAAGCGAACTACTAACCACTTGCAAGACAAATAAATATAAATATAGCATAAATGTAAGTATCACTGTTACTATTGCTCATACTTAGGACACAATGATTTCCGTGATGCAAAAAAAAATGGACGGAAAAGCTGAATTTAGTCATAAGTAGAATCTAAAATAATGTGGAATGTTCAGAATTCTAAAAAATTTGGATTAATAAATTGAAAGTAGGGCTGTACACTTAATCAAATCACGATACAGACTTGTGACTGTGAATATTAAACCACAAAAAGACTATTTAAATATGAAGTTATGATGATCTGCATATCGTGAATTAGTGGTGCAGTCTCGTCAGCTACATATGCGCAAATGCGTTTTATGCTCGTGGATTTCAGTGTCTGCTGTCTCACTTTATGAAGATGTGAACACATAAACTTCATCTCCAGAGCTGCTCTGAAAGTCACTTCATGATTAATTTAATTTGATAAAACTATTACCAAATACACACAGAGACTGAAAGGTCTTGAGTTTCTACAACCTGCCAAAAATAGAAGTTCGGTTTAACTTGAAGAAATTATGACAGAAATAATAGTAATAATAACAACAGTAATAAAGTAATAATAACAACAATAATAAAACAGTTTATTAAAACACCATTTTTGAGCAAAATCATGTGATTTTTCTATGTTATAATTTAAACTTTAAACAAAATAATGAAATTAATTGTTCAGAGATTTAAAAAAAAAAATTATGCATTCGTTTGATTACCACAATTTTTGAATATAAATTTGTAATAAAATCCTAAAACCCAGAATCCAGGAATAATTAAAACAGACAACAAAGAAACAGCCAACAAAGATACGACAGTGGAGAGCAGACAGGAAGCGAAGTGGGGGAAAGAGAAGGGGGCGGGATCCGGAAAGGTCCTTGAACCGGGAATCGAAATTGGGATGCCCATAACGCAACTACATTATAGGTTGGCACACTTGACCAATAGGCTTTTGGCACCAACAACAACGAATTTCTGAAAAAATAAAACACATTAAATAGCGCTGCCCTATTATTTTAAAAAGTATACCATTAAAAAGGGGAATACAGAAAAATGTATATGGAAAACATATAATAATTTGGATTTGGGGGAAAAATAAAACTAAATTTGGGAACAAAATAAAACATATTTTCATAGCATTGTACAAATTCAAGTTTTGCACTTTGATGCAAAAATGAATAAAAACTAAAATCGACAGTTCTCTACGGTGGCCTAGAAGTGCAAAACAAATCACGATTCAGAAAACAAAATAACAAATTACAAACGCAAATGCAAATATAAAAAACAAAATAACAATTAAGAAAACACAACAACAATTCCGAAAACATTATAACAAGTCAGAAAACACAATGACAAATCCGAAAACAAAACAACAAGTCAGAAAACACAACGACAAATCAGACAAACCGGAAGAGGTAGGTATAGTTTGAGACAGCGCCATTGGTTTGGGAATAGATTACTCAATGCTGACTGGATGAGACATCTGTCAATCAAGGTAAAGGAAGAACCAGAAGAGCACAGCAGAGTCAACTGAAGCATCAGCTCCAGTGGTGCAGATGGTAAATCGTGTGTCATATAAAGCTCATTCTGATTCTGATTCTGATATCTTTTTGACGCGATCAACCAGTGGTTCGATCCCACCTTTGGCCGATCTTTTTTTTTCTCTACCTTTTCAAATCTCATATCGCATCGTAAAGGCATTTATTTTCAATAAAAATTATATTGTTATAATCAAAAAGTTGAAAATAAAGTATCGGGTAGGGTTTTACACTATGTTAAAATAGCAGGATGTTCTGCTACATATAATAACGTAACTTGTTGCAAATAGTGGCAATTATCTGCACTTCAGTATTGTAGTACATTATAAAACAGTATGCAATAATGAGGTATTGAGTGTAAATTATAATTTTAATTCAAATTATTAAATGGATGCCGCCATATTGGTACAATATAAAGCCCTCTCTGCACCTACCCTAACCCTACCCGATACTTTATTTTCAACTTTTTGATTATTTCCTTAATTTTTATTGAAAATAAATGCCTTTACGATGCGATATGAGATTTGAAAAGGGAGAGAAAAAAAAAAGTTCGACCAATCGGCCAAAGGCAGGATCGAACCACTGGTCGATCGCGTCAAAAAGACATGACATGCGATTTACCATCTGCGCCACTGGAGCTGATGTTTTAGTTCACTCATACCCCTTTTCCACCAAGGCAGTTCCAGTGCTGGTTCGGAGCCAGAGCCTAGTTTCAAACCGGTTCTTTGTTTTTCGACACCCAAAGCACCAGCTCCGAACCAGCAAAAGCGGTTCGTAAGTAGCACCAAAACATTGCTGGGCTAGAAGGAAGAACCGCTTGCGTCAGGGGCTGGGGGCGGGGTTACCGTGAACAACAAGACGAAAGAAACAGTGGACCGCCATATTTGAAATAGCAGCTAAACACGGACACGTTGGATTCGCTGTGTTTGGATGCCGATGTAGATTCGCAAAGCCATGAACGTCAATAACAACACAACGTCCGCCATTGTTGATAGTTTGTTTAGGCTTGTTCGGGATGGATCGGCGCTACGCGGACCGTTCGGTGCGAGGCATCGGGGTGCTGCGGGAGCGACTGGAAAGCTGACGGCTCTTTATGCTTTTGGATCGCTCTCGCGGTGCTTTAGTGTGTTGTGTGCCGATCGATCTGAGTGGCGCGATGCACCTCGAACAAGTCTGTTGTGTTTGGCGCTGCCGCGCTAGTGAAACGAAACATGAACGTATTCAGTGACGTAAGTCCTGGCTCTGTATTGGCTCTCTAGCCTGTGGAAAAGCAACCGGTTCTTAAAGCGCTCGCGAGTCGAACCAACTAAGAACTGGCGGTAGCACTGGCTCTGAACTAGCACCTGGTTCCTGCTGGTGGAAAGGGGGTATCTGCTGTGCTTCTTCTGGTTCTTCCTTTACCTTGATTGACAGATGTCTCATCCAGTCAGCAGTGAGTAATCTATTCCCAAACCAATGGCGCTGTCTCAAACTATACCTACCTCTTCCGGTTTGTCTGATTTGTCGTTGTGTTTTCTGACTTGTTATTTTGTTTTCGGATTTGTCGTTGTGTTTTCTGACTTGTTATAATGTTTTCGGGATTGTTGTTGTGTTTTCTGAATTGTTATTTTGTTTTTTATATTTGCATTTGTGTTTGTAATTTGTTATTTTGTTTTCAGAATTGTGATTTGTTTTGCACTTCTAGGCCACCGTAGTTCTCTCTGGTGGGCCATAGAGCAAGTAAAAGGAAAAATCTCAGAGACTGAAGAAAGGACCCAAATCATATTGGCTCTTTACGTAGCCACATAGCAACCACCCTGAACACCCTAGCAACCGCTTAGCAAAGCCCTGCCATTGTGCCAGTGAGTTTTGCAAGCACCACTCACATTTTCTCCCAAAATTGTACAAATCTAGTTTCCACCCTTGTTTTTACAAATTTGTCTTCATTTAGGACCCAACTGTCTGTTTTGCTCTTGCTGGAACACATGCAGACACGCATACGCACCTGTTTTGAGGCCATTAATTAGATTTAACCAAAACAGCTCAGGGCTTTTGGTTTATTAATGCTGAGAAACACCAAACACAAAATGTTCCCAATTAAAATGAAGATGAATGGCAGGGCACGTCCCCCCGTTGAGCCTCCGCGTCTAAATTATCACCGTGCAGACAAACCATTAAATACACAGCCCTCACCCCGTCCCGACAGACTGCGCCCGAACCACCCACTGCGATCTGTCTTTCTCAGTCTTGTTTTCTATTTATGTCTCTCTCAGTCCTTGTTCTGTCATTATAGGTGACTAGCCAGGGGACGGCGCATTCATATCAGCTTAAATAAAATACTCATGTTTTTTAAATGAGCTGCACATAAAAGGACTTGACAGCTAATGAGAGATAACCCATGTAAATAAACGCCTGAGATCGATAATAAAGTAAAATATCAAAGACTTTAAACACCATTTATCTCAAACTTGAAAGGATATAAGATTAAAGGGCACCTGAAACTCTTTTAGCATACAAAATAAACTTCAAGTCAATGTTTTAACAACATTACAAGGAACCCAGTCAAAACACAGGCTTTAATTTCCTTGATCTTTTTAGAGCAGCCTATGTTGCTAAACATCCTGTTTGACTTCTTGTGCCACATCCTGAAAGGTGCATGAATAAACTACCAATCCACAGCTAGTTGTGAAATGGTTGCGGAGAGACTGTTATGACTGTTGACACAAGTGTTGCTGGAAAAGCAAACAATGAACAAGAACAAAATGGTGCCACCGAGACATCCAAACACTTGCTCTGGCACCAGAGAGAGGCGGGAGTTTTTTATCTGTCTCTCGCTTGCCTTGAGGCACAGTTTCTGTTTTTTGATACTGTAACTTCTGATAAGAGCAAAGGATAAGTCTAATATTGTAAATCTAGGCTTGTGAAATAAAACAAAAACAAGTAATTTGGTTATTTAATGCATTGTATACAGAGCCGATCCTCCCTATACGCAGAATACGCACGCTGCGTAGGGCCCCCGGAACACCAGGGGGCCCCCTTGCTCTCAAAGATGTTTAAATTTTAGTTTCGTTTTTTAATTTTGGCCAGCGGTTCTGAAAACATGAATGATCGTTTCTTTTAATGCGGTGCGCTGTCACGCTCTCTACGTAAAAATCAGCCAAATCATGTAACGTGAATGTCGTCCAGTCTCTTGCTCTTACTTAAAAAAAAAATAATAATACGAGAGCTTATACGAGCCATGGAAGAGATACTGTTGCACGAGCGCTTTCCGCGAGCGCGATTCGAGACAGAGTGAAACATGGACAAATGCCATTCTCCCATTCTCTATTCCATTCTCACCCCCAAATTTTCTGTATAAAATCTTCACTTTTATGTTTTTAGAAAATAAACTCAAAATTATAAATAATAATAATAAAATTAATAATTGCAATCAAGAATAAATCGTAAAAAAGCACTATTGGCATTTTATTAAAAAATATGTAATTTGTGTCTAAATAATTTATATAAATTCAACAATTTAAATTACACTTATTTTGAATTTATGTATTCTAAATATTCAAAATTAAACAAGGACTGGAAATATTCTGTGATGTTTACTTTGATTTTTATTTATTTTCTTCACACATCTCAAGCTCTTTACACACATTATTGTCTCCTTGGTAATCAAGTGATTACTTAAAAAAAGGTTCAAAATTATTTGTTGTGATATAAATAACACCACAACTGAAGGACTGTGGTAATTTGCATAAAATGTATATTAGCTATCATTAGCAAACAATAAATATTAAAAGTAAATGTGAAATTGCAAAATGTAGTAATATTTATATGGGTTAAACTATGCATTTACATTCGACTCTAGTTACCACAGTGTCTGAACAAATCGTTTAGTGACATAAATAACACTCTGGAAATCAGTCCTGGTGGGTGAACAAAGCTGAGACAGTTACGTCTTTGGTTGGAAAGAGTGAGCTCTTGTATTTCCATATTGAATATTAATGAGTGTTTGATTTGAGGGGGTGAATGAGACTGACCTTTCCTGCCACACTATACCAGTGATGAATCCCGCATATACACACACACACACACACACACAGAATAATTGTAATGAAGAGACACCCAGCAGAGACACACAAACAAAATCTTGCAATGGATTACTGCCATGAAAGTTTCAAAATAACTCAAACACATGTGACACTCACAGTGTTTTCAGCCTCTGCGTCTCAATATACGAGGACATGAACACATGAACTTCATCTCCAGAGCTGCTCTGAGAGTCACTTCACCAGCTTTACATCATTACATTTGAGAAAAGCTACTGTCAAACACACTAACACTCAAAGATCTTCACCACAAACTGCCAAAATAAAAGCTCGGCTTAACTTGAAGAAATTATGACAGAAATGTATTATTATTGTATACTAAAATATAATTCTCAATGTAATCATATTAATAATATTTTTAAGGAATATTTTATAACCAAGGTGTTTTAAATCATTTATAGCCTACAGTTCTGTTGTGCAGCATCTTGCTTGACAATAGAAGTGCAATGTTTTGTTGTAAATTAATTTCATTTGACTGTTTTAAAAGGATGATCAACCTGTTACAGATGTATTAATTCATTTCATTAGACACACATTTGATTATAAATTTGTATCATTAAACAACACATGTGAATCATAAAACACAGAAACCAGAAAAAAAATCAAATGGAAAAAGAAATTAGGAATAAAAGTGTAATTGTGAACAAACACATTTATGTTTACATTCATTCTCAAGACGTAACAAACATGTGGAAAGTATTTCCTTCCCCATTAACGCTAAATGAATATCGCTATAAATATTGATATCGTATGATATGGAAAAAATATTGTGATAATATTTTTGGCCATATCGCCCAGCCCTACTCTGATGGCAATTCATAACTAATTTTAAGTTTTGGCAAATCGGTGGCTATTTCATAACAGTCTATTTACACCCCACTGTCAGATTTAGAGGTGGACCTTCAAATTTACATGTTTCTAAAGTTGTATGTTTCAATACAAACAATATTGTACAAATTCATATGAAAATATAAAAGAATACTTAAAAGAATACTTAAAATAGCTGTGTTTTCTCATGATATCAGATATGACTGTGCAGCTTTTGGGGCTGCCAGCTTATAAACCAACTACCATGTTCAAAAATCTTCCATTATAGCACTGCAAACTAACAATGCACAAAATTAACAAGCTCCTGTCATAATCAACACACTCGTTTTCAGTGTAGACCACTTTGTTGATTGCAACAGAAGCATTATAATTCTGAAGCTCGTTTGCTCACTTAGACCCAACATACAAAGAGCGCACACCATCACACCTACAGAAATAGAGCAATACGGACAAAAACCACATAAATATGTATTTATAGACAGAAATACGGACCCTTACAGACTTCAAAGCAGACATCAAACCACAGAGAGTGTTTGCTAATCTGTACATCGCAAGTAATTTTCCCCTCGATGGAGTACGGAGGTGAGGTCAATCTGCTATAATGTATTCTGTAATTTCAAGGCTGGTTCTGTTAGCAGGTCTACGGAGAAGCTTAAAAGCCTAGTTGACCTTTCCAATGAGACATTAGCAGCACTTACAGCGATGGTCTGCAAAATTAAGATAATTTATAGACAGGAAAAGGAGATCTTTGTCAGCCTTGGGGTGGTGAGGATACCATGAGGCTAACGCTAAATGGCCAGTTCCCTGCAGTCAGTGCCATTACTGGAGTTGTTGGACTCAGTATCGCTGTGCTATAAGGTTAAGACAAGGGTGTTTGTACCTGTCTAAGAGCACAGACGTTTTCAGATACAACCATTTTGTCATTTACAGAAATACACTAAATGCAAATGCTAATGCTATTAAACCAGATATGTTGTTATTCTAGCAGCAAGCTATAAAACTCTCAAAAGTTTAAGTAACTTTGCATAACATGTTAAGTGAGATTCTCTGCAAACTATATCGCCACCATGACAGCGCTTATAAAAAGAGGCAAGCTTAATTGTACTAAATGTGCACTTGTAGTGTACTTACAATACCTGGATTTGCAGATAATGTAATATTAATGAAATACTTAAAAAAAGTTCACGTTCATGACTATTTTCTTAACACACTTAAATACGCATCGAAAAATACACTTTTAACAAAAAAAGTTGCTAGCTACATTGAAACTACTCTTCTGAAAAAGTAGTTTACCACAAAGAGTGGCTAAAAAATGATGCATGTTGAAAGTGCATAGATATTGGTTTTATGCAAACAAAGACAAAGTGGAGTGATATAAACAATAAAATGTCCATGTGATGTAACTAAATTGATCATGTACTCTATGAAAATCAAGGTATTTCCATTTGATCCATTATACATTGCAAATAGAATATGATGATCAAATTAAAAGTATACAAATGCATCTAATTAAACCCCAGTCGTTATCAATTACGGGGCAATCATCAAAATTGATAATGTGTTATAATTAGAATTTCCATGAGAATATTGTAACTATAATTTTCCACTCCAGTGGCTGATATTCCCCAGTAGATTTTTCTTTTTTCCTTTCCAGAATGAGGATGCCATATGATAGTGAGATAATGAGCCAAACACACAAAGACACACACACACACACACACACACACACACACACACACACAACGGCACTTTCATCTCAAGAAATCTAATTAGTCAAACGCCATTTGAGAAGAGAATGGTGGCAACTTCATCTTCCCCATCCTCACCAACACTCCCACACTGATTTACTCGGGGTGAAGGTTAGTATGGAAAAATGCGAGCAATTACAGCCTGACACAACTGAAAAATTAACATTTACGTTTTCCAAACCAAAACGGTGTAAACAAGGCCATCTAAAGAGCAAACGCAGAAGAAAAAAAAAGGAAAAACACAAAAAGAGCATCAACAAAGGCTCAGACTGCAGGCTGCTGCAGAGATAAATAGCTACATGCCTGCTTGGCTTCTATGTCCATCCATCTCTCTCTGATCTTCTCAGCCTGTATGAACACTGTCACTGAAGCAGACAGCACCATTTGTACTTCAGACGTCCTTTACTGGGGAACTGCCTGAGATGAGACAGAAAGAGTGATGATAGGCACAAATATAAACACAACCCCCAAAAATTCATGTAGGTTCTTGCTCATATAGTAATTGCAGTTAATAAAATCTAAAAACAAACCACCTTAAACCATATAAGACAACATATTATTGTGTCAAATCAAATTTGTGTATTTTGATTTTAAAAATAAAAAAGTGGAATATAATCTACCATGAAAAATAAAAGAGAAAAATATATCCAAAATATATTTATATAAATATACATGATATTGTACAGAAAATGCACATATAACCTACAATATATAATGACAACACTGTGTCCTCCTTTGACCTGAGCTAGTCTCTCTTTTCTTCACACATTCTGCCTTCACTGCCGCCCATTAGAGCTGATGAAAGCACCAGGGTCTGCTGAGGTGAAATAGAGCTTCACTAGCCATATTAGATTATAATAAACATAAAATCACTTCTCGAGCTTATTCGATCAGTCATGCCATCCTGCAAGCATTCGGCATCTAATGCCTCTTGCTTATGTTTCAGAGCTTCGTTAAGCGTCATAAATCCAGCGGCGAGAGTCTGGGAGCGGGGGACGATGGATGGATGAGGAATAGAGTGGATGGGGAGAGAAGAGAAAGATAGAGAATGTGTTTGAGAGATACCTCATTGAGATTTGCTCTCTTCGCTTACGAACGAAGCTGGATCATGAGATGGGTGAAGCAAATCAGGAATGAAATTAAAGTTGGAGCCGCAGGAGGATGAGTTGAAATGACTGGGAGAGAGAGGGGTGGAGAGAGGACCGCAGGGAATGCTGCTTATCAGGGCCAAAGACATGGATTTTTACAGATATTCCCTTTCTGGTACAATAAGGTGGAATAAAAACTTGTAAAACTGACAATCAAAAATCAACATAACTCAGAAATCCTGTGTGAATGGCCCCTAAATGTTTTCTGGAAAGAGTGGCAAACTGCAATACAAAATCTCTCTCTCTCTCTCTCTCTCTATATATATATATTAATGTAAATTGCTTTAAATTTTAAATTGTCTTGAATATAAAGCATTAATCAATTTCAAATTTAAATAATAATAATAATTATTATTAATTTGTAATAATAATGATGTTGAATTAATATATAGAAATTATTAATCTAAAATTGTTATATTCAAATAATTAATATAAAATTAATAATAATAATTAAACATATTGATTTAAATTCAGAATTAATACTATTATAGTCAAAGGCAATGAAATTTAAACCAATTTAAATTAATTACATGACATGTGTCACACTGCTCGGGGAGCAAGGAGCGAGGAGTACACTCAATATTTTCTATAATGAAGATCACATGGAACACGGGGGTTAGACAAACAATACCGGACATCAGACACGGGGGAAACCAAGGACACGTTCAGTCTCAGACCGGTGCCCAAGGTTTTGGACAGGAACAGGAAGACCAAATATGGACATAAGAGGGAGGGAAACACAGGTCTGACAACATGCTGATCTTTATAAATAATCTCAGTTAAATAATCTCAAATTATTTAAACAACTGTAAATATAACATTTCTGGAAAAATTTAAGAATAGAAAAACTATGTTCTATTTTTGGCTGAAATGTATTTTAAACTATACCTTTTGGATTATATTTATATAAATGGATTTTAAATTATATTTAAAAAAAAGGGTAAAAGAATATACCAGGAAAAATAAATAAGTAAAATATATATAGAAAAAATATTTCTATAAATATATCAAAATATCTAAAATACAAAAATAAATGTAAAATATGTAAATAATTTAAAAAGTGATGTTATAAATATACTGTTGTTGTTTATACTAATAAAATGATTAACAACAAAAATAAAATATTGTTTAAGTGTTATGTTTAATTTAATTGCTAGCTGTATGTAAATGAATAACAGGTGTCAAGATAATATAATAATTGTAAATACATATTAATATTAAACATATAACAATAATGCTGTTTACATATCATGCACTGTATGCAATGGAGTGACAGACGTCATCACAGTCAGTCATGGATGTTCAAATGAACCTATTATCATCAGGTCAAGTGAACTGAAGGGGTTTTCTGTCACTGTGATCCCTGTTGTGTGCTTCCTCAAATCCTGAAACAATACTTCAGCTTTCAAGTTTCAAAATGATACTTCTCAAGTCTGCCAATATTTTGTTATTCACCTGAATTCACATAAAATGGAAACATTTTATGTTTTTTTTTTTTGTCAGATTCATTTGACATTTCAACTAATGATTTGATTTGGGTCTCAAAACCAGTCTCAATGATTTGTTCATGAGTAATATAATCACCGGTCGCAGCGGTTCTCCAGTTAAAAGCTCAGTGGAGGGGAAGGTTTTCAGCGAATAACAACTTATGGGTCTGTATTGGTTGTATGGCTTCAGAATGTCATATGGACTATTTTGATGATGCTTTTATGGTGTTTTATGTTTCTTTTTGAAGAACAGTTTTTGAACAGTTCAACCAAAAATCACAGAACCGTTAACAGTTCCAGAGTGTTTTCAAAGCTTTGTACCATTTTGTCCCAAAGGAGGCAGGGAAGAAGAGAAGCAAAGATGAAGGAAAATCAAAGAGCACAAGAATGTCAGAGAAGCGACGAGGGCAGGTGAGCAAAGAGGAAACAACATCTCAGCACTTACCTTAAAAGCCCAGCTGGGAGAGCTCAAGCACACAGCATCACCAGATTTACCCCCCGAGGAATCACTACAAGGAGCAAAGCAAACAGATATGTTCTTTGTGACGCGCGTGATGAAGAGCCGAGCTGTTATTGGTCATTGGCAGGAAATCACAGAGAGTTTCTTTAATGCAATGGAAATCAATACAGCTGCCAGCGGGGATTTCATGCTGCCAACAGAGGGAATCTGAAATAAACTAATCCTCTCACAGCCGTCCTAAACTTGCTAAAACGGGACGTGATATTTCAAAGCCAGATTACGATCGACACAAGAGGGAAGCTATGATAAGAGAAGAGGGGGATTAAAACACGAGAGAGACAAAAACTGAGCGAAAAGTTCACCTTGACTGATAAAAAAGTCAAATGTGAGGTCAAAGAGATAAATTACCATATCCACAAGAGAAATAAAGCTAATAGGCTAAATCATACATTAATATATTCTAGCTGAATATATTAGCTGAATTAGCTAAAACACAAAAATAAAGTGATACATTATTCATATTCATGATAATAAACATGATAACATGAACATAATAAACATGATGTGCACAATAAATTAAAAGAATGAATGAATAATATATAAATAACACATTAACTTCACAAATAAGGTCTATAGATTTAATCATCTCTATTGCATACATTTAAAAACATACATTTCATTTGTAAATTAATTTTTTAATTGATAAGTTTATAAAATTATATGATATAACTTGATCTGAAGTAATCTGCATATAATTTAATTTGAATTCAATGATATATATGCCTAAATATAATATATTAATCTGTAATCACTAATATCAATACTGTAACAAATAACAGTATTAAAAAAAATATGATTATTATTAATCAATTTGAAAAATGTTGTTTGCAATAGGTCTATATATATATATATATATATATATATGTGTGTGTGTATATATACATATTTGTATGTGTGCGTGTGTGTATATGTGTGTGTATATATATATATATATATATATATATATATATATATATATATAAATTAAAATTAAAATTAAAATTATTTCACAATATTACTGTTTTACTGTATTTTTGATCCAATAAAATCAGCTTTGGTGAACATAAGATACTTTTTTTCAAAAACATAAAAAAATCTGTATATATACTCTAAAAACACACACAGTGCAGTAGAAAACAGCACAAGAGGAGCACTCAGCTCATCTATAACAGGCACAGTGCTTCGGACGGAGCCGGGTCTGTTGCCTGCAGAACCATCTGGGAGGCCGGCTTGACTGACAGTGGGAAATCGATTGAGCAAACAGTCGGACTGCAGGGATTTAGAGAGAAAGGAATCAGACAGGAAATCACAGGTTGATGAGAGGATCTCAGCAGAGAGCTTGAAGCCGACATGTTCCTCTCCCATGAGCGCTCTGAGGTGAAGCCCTTGTGCTGTTTGTGTTGTGATGTTATTACGTGCTATTATATGAGGCGAGCGCAGATTCCTCTTGCTAGTGAGAT
This sequence comes from Aspiorhynchus laticeps, assembly GCA_023376895.1. NCBI lineage: Eukaryota > Metazoa > Chordata > Actinopteri > Cypriniformes > Cyprinidae > Aspiorhynchus > Aspiorhynchus laticeps. The sequence continues at coordinate 16,092 of JALXFT010003040.1, forward strand.
GAAAAATGCACCTGTGGCTTCAAGCATTACTGGTCTCCGTCTAACAGGGAAACTTTCTCCACTGATGCTCTTGGGAAAAACCTGCTCAAGGGACCGAGCAGATGTTCTAGGAGAACTCCTGCTACAGAGAAATCATAAGTCTAAGGACAACATTACACAGAGTAGCTATTCCTGTCATGTTGAAGTCTTTAAAAATTAATATGTTTGTAATGTGATGAATTGTTTCTATGATACACACACACACACACACACATTATTTATTTATCATTTATAATTCAAAGATCTTAATTTAACTTGCATGTTAGTTTAGCTTATTTTTTTATTTTATTTTTTTTAATATGATAATTTTTGTAACAAAATTTGTAAAAGAGTTGTGTGTTTTAAAGTGAGGGAAAAACACAAAATTGATTAAAAAAATTGAATTAAAAAAAGCTTGATATACTTACTGTCTTTGTGTTGTTGGTATTTTCCCTGCAATATGGCACTTCCTGTAAGATGATGTCATTGGAGTACTGGTTTGGGATATTAAAATGGATATTACGCAAAACTAATAGAGGGAAAACAGATGAAAAGTTTGCTTTAATTGATAATTTATCAAAACAACATTCCACATAAGAGTGAGATTTTTTTAATAAAATGGCTGACTATTTTGTCTTAACTAGACTACTTTCATTCCTAAATACACATAATATAATCTTTTTACATTTTTATTAACTGACAAAATTACAGATTGACTGGAAATGACATACCGCTTTCATGGCAATTCGTAATTGTTTTATGTTTTGCCAAATTCTTACAATCTCAGTTACGTTTTGGAATAGATCTTATTGCTTTTATTTCATGCTACTTACATTTTTTTTTAAATGAAATTAAATTAAAATAACACATTTTTGTGTGGATCAAATCGTAGGAATTCATATCAAATTGCCAGCTACTAAACAGTTCCATTTTCTCTCAAGATCAGGTTGGAAGTGATAAACATTCTGTCCACAAAATCCAAAGTTCTGTCATGAAACTCTAGATGGCGCAGTCCGATAGGTTCTAACTCAATCACATGATTATTCACATGGTGCAGCTGACTGGTTTCCTTTTGCATCAGCAGCCAATGAGCTTCAATATTCAAATACTCGGCTAGTGCTTGCTGTAGCAGTTGCAGCACCCTCCACCTTCCCCAGCTCCACCTGTATACATCTGTTACAGGGTAATTTCATGCATGCTATATATGAGGGTATTTCATATATGATTCATGTGCAGCAGCATGTCTGTGGATGTAATAGTAGTAGCAAGTCTCCATACTTAGGCTACTCTGCTGCAGCAGTGTAGCAGATATATTCAGCCCAAACCAAACACATTAATATTGCCATGTATATTAAAATACTAAAACTCTCAAAGAGTTGTCATGACAGAACTGTATTTATCATGATATTTCTATGCTTTCATCACATATCTCATGTTATATTTAATCTCAAACATGCGCTTCACTGTTTTCTTCTCTTTAAACTATTACACTAAACGTCATTAGTAGTAAAACACTATTCATGGTTGAAGTGACTCCACAATTAAGGGACACAAATCGTAATTTTTTATAAAATTGATATCAACAATTATTATTAATAAATAACGAAATGGTTTAGGTTTATTTCACTCTTCTTTCATCGTAGATAAATGGATTTTCATATTTACAACTTAGTATAGGGTAAAACAGTAGATGGCATGGCAAAGACAGTTTTAAAGTGACCTTTATATAACTATAATAATAAAAAAAGAAATGTTAGTTTTAATAAAAATCAAACCCTGGGGACATAAATGCAGTTTAAACACCCACGTATCATGCAAAGTATGAACTATATAAACTGCACAAAAATGGAAATTCTGTCATCATTTACTCACCCTTTCAAACCGGTATAAGTTTCTGTCTTCTGATGAACAAAAAAGAAGATATTTTGAAGAATGTTGGTAACCCAAAAAACGCTCATAGCCATTGATTTCCATTGGAATAAAAACACTATGGAAGTCAATGGCTACCCTCAACATCTCCTGCTAATGCCGTCTTTGTTGTGTTAATCACTCTCTCGGCATCGAGAATGACCACACTCTTCAGAACAACACACACACACACACACACTCATTCTCGTATCACAGACAGGCAGAGCAGAAATTAGCCTCTGTACAACAGCAGAATAATGACACGGGAATCAAACATCTTCCATCCTTTCAGCAAATAATGAACATTCTCCTCACAGCCACCTTTTCATTTGCATGGACTATTTTTATTCAGATACAGCAGCAATTTTGGGGAAATTATTTTTTTTCTCTCTTTTTGTTAAATGACTGCTAGTATTAGCTGCTGACATCAAATCCTTAGCCCCATTTGCATTTACACATCACGATTAGCAGTTTTTGCCAAGCTAATATGAACTTGTTGAGAGCAGCTTGTTTTCTTTCTATCTTTGGATCTGGGTTATTATTGAATGGGTATCGACAGCTTGTTGGTGGTTGGGTCATCGCTGACGCTATATAACATACAGGTGCATCTCAATAAATTAGAATGTCGTGGAAAAGTTCATTTATTTCAGTAATTCAACTCATTGTGAAACTGTGTATTAAATAAATTCAATGCACACAGACTGAAGTAGTTTAAGTCTTTGGTTCTTTTAATTGTGATGATTTAGGCTCACATTTAACAAAAAACCACCAATTCACTATCTCAACCAATTAGAATACTTCATAAGACCAATAAAAAAACATTTTTAGTGAATTGTTGGCCTTCTGGAAAGTATGTTCATTTACTTTATATGTACTCAATACTTGGTAGGGGCTCCTTTTGCTTTAATTACTGCCTCAATGCGGCGTGGCATGGAGGTGATCAGTTTGTGGCATTGCTGAGGTGGTATGGAAGCCCAGGTTTCTTTGACAGTGGCCTTCAGATCATCTGCATTGTTGGGTCTGGTGTCTCTCATCTTCCTCTTGACAATACCCCATAGATTCTCTATGGGGTTCAGGTCAGGCGAGTTTGCTGGCCAATCAAGCACAGTAACACCGTGGTCACTGAACCAGCTTTTGGTACCTTTGGCAGTGTGGGCAGGTGCCAAGTCCTGCTGGAAAATGAAATCAGCATCTCCATAAAGCTTGTCAGCAGAAGGAAGCATGAAGTGCTCTAAAATTTCCTGGTAGATGGCTGTGTTGACTGTGGACTTCAGAAAACACAGGGAACCAACACCAGCAGATAACATGGCAGCCCAAATCATCACTGACTGTGGAAACTTCACACTGGACTTCAAGCAACATGGATTCTGTGCCTCTCCACTCTTCCTCCAGACTCTGGGACCTTGATTTCCAAATGAAATGCAAAATTTACTTTCATCTGAAAAGAGGACTTTGGACCACTGAGTTCTTTTTCTCCACAGCCCAGGTAAGACACTTCTGACGTTGTCTCTGGTTCAGAAGTGGCTTGGTAGCCCTTTTCCTGAAGACGTCTGAGCGTGGTGACTCTTGATGCACTGACTCCAGCTTCAGTCCACTCCTTGTGAAGCTCTCACAAGTGTTTGAATCAGCTTTGCTTGACAGTATTCTCAAGCTTGCAGTCATCCCTGTTACTTGTGCACCTTTTCCTACCCAAATTCTTCCTTCCAGTCAACTTTGCATTTAATATGCTTTGATACAGCACTCTGTAAACAGCCACACCTTTCAGTAATGACCCTCTGTGACCTACCCTCTTTGTGGAGGGTGTCAATGTTCATCTTCTGGATCATTGCCAACTCAGCAGTCTTCTCCATTATTGTGGTTTCAAAGAACAAGAGATACCCAGAATTTATACTGTAGGGATGGTCATTAATTGAAACTCAAATGTAAATATTCTATTATTTTGAGATACTGATTTTTGACTTTCATGAGCTGTAAACTCTAATCATCAAAATTAAAACAAAAAAAACTTTTGAAATGTTTTACTTTACATGCAATGAATCTAAAATATATGAAAGTTTCACTTTTTGAAATAACTTACAAGAAAAAATTAACGTTGAAATTAATTGAACGTAACAGCTGCAGCGACTCTAATAAAACCAATTTTCCTGGAACACGACAGTAGTTGTGCTCACCAGAGGAGGTTGTGTGTCACCCCTGGTGCTCACTGTGCACAGCTATAAGCTATGAGCTGCTTCAGTGTTTTCCATAGAAGAGGAAACGTCAGGGCTTCATGCTGCTGTGATCATAGCAGTAATAATCACAGCTTCGTGCTGATTCATTGTATTGCCACTTCCTGGTGAGTTTAGCCATGTTGTGTAATGAAAAAAGAAGACACTTTGAACAAGTATGGCACAGTTTGTTGTCCCATTCGTTTTTAGAGAGTATTAGAAACAACAATTTCCATGTTATTGTTCATCTGACATAATGAACCCAACAAAATGATTGTGTCCATCAGTGAAAAGTGTTAGTATATCTATATAGTAGATCTATAGTAATAAAGTGATATTCAATTGATTGTAAAACATTAACTATTAATTATGCATGGTGCAACACCTATGCAGCACTTTCTAGCATGGCGGGTAAATATTAAAATATTTACTATTTTTATAAGTATTAAAAGAAATGATCACTATTTTTTTATGACTATTTTTTTATTTATGAGAACAATAAGTTTAATTTAGGTCAATTGTTTTTGTTTTTTTTAGCAATTTATTTAAATGTATTTGAATGATTTATTTAAATATTTAAAAATGTATGTAATAATTTACTTTTGAGTAATTTGGTCTTCCATACAAATTACCATAAAGTAATGCTAAAATGACATTTATTTATTTATTAATTACATTTTTATTTTAGTTATTTAATAATTAATTTAATGATTGCTATGTTTTATAGCATTAACATACAGTGCAACCCTTTTAAGTATTCTATTTAAGAATTTAATTATATGTGTGTGTGTGTGTGTGTGTGTGTGTGTGTGTGTGTGTGTCACACAGTATTAACAGATAGAGAGATAGATTGATCGTTTCTATATAATTTGGATTTTTATATAATGTTTATTGCTAAAAACACAAATCCAAATTCTTCATATAAGATGAAAGGAAAATAAAAAAATTATAACTAATTTAATATCTTTAATACTTAGTTTGGTCTCCTATTCACAATAACACTTTCTGAAGATTAAGCACCACTATTTGATGTTTCTAGTTTTATATTTTTTTCCTACATGTGCCAGGAACATCTATTCTTATGTGTAATCCCCAAAAGTGCTGACTAAAAAAAATTTAGAAAAAAAAAAACTCAAAAAGGATCAAGTTTTAGCCGCATTCGTAAAGGGCAAAACTATTTCTCCTATGTTCTCTCAAGTTATCTGGCTTAGGGCAACAGGCAAGTCAAATCAAATGATAGAGCAGAAAAAGGCACCTCAAGATTTCACGTGTGAGATAAAAGAAAGTAAAATGCATTGTTCCAACTCAGCTGTCCTCCACAAAGAATAGCTCACTCCTGATAAGAGTTCAGAGAAACACCTTTCGCTCCTCCTGGCTGATGCAGTGGAAGTTTCCATCTATATCACGCATGACGTCAAAACAGCCGGTCACAATAGTGCCCTAGCCACAAATAAATCCCATTCACTGGCTTCTCTTTAACAAACCCTCAGAATAACAGATGCATTATGGACTGATTCACACGATGCAGTTCTGTGCTAATTTAGCACATTATCATGGGAATTCTACATAATTCAGTGTTGATTATGTATGTGACATCAGCAAGAAACAGTCTTGCTGCATACAATCAACCTAGGCAGATATGTTCTAAAGGTGTGGTCACATTAGCAAAGTTTTAGTGAAATTTCGGGGGCAAAAAGGTCCTCTGTTTATTGTCAATTGTGTAGCGACATTTGAAGCAGAGCTCACACAGAAGTTGCTTTCAAACCAAGCAGCTTTCATACAAGTGTGCATAGAGTTGCCAACCGTTCTGTATAATACGGTGTCATCTTGTATTTAAGGCATCAAGAAATCATTCCATATGAAAGCTGGATGGAACACAGTTTGTCCCATATTTGCAGGCATATGGCGTATGGCCACCTAGACCATATGAATAAATTCTTAACTGATAATAAATCATTAATTCTAGCAAAAATCATACAAACTAGCCACCTCATAAAATATGTACAATTTGCCATGAGATCGGGTTGGATTCGCACAAATGGCAATTCCATTCACCGTCTGCGTTTTAATTTTTGTAAATCATTTTGGGCGAATGCAAACATTGTGAATATTGATCCCAAGCACAACATCCAATTAGGCAAGAAAACATGCAATTTGCAATTGCGTTGATTCATCTTGAAATGACTGGATTTCGCCTGTTAAAATACGCAGCAGGTAATGTGACCTCACCTTCTAATGGGAATGAAATCACAAAAATGAACGATTTCAAACACTACATTGGCAGCAAAATATAAATACAACCTGAATTCCGGAAATGTTGGAATATTTTTTAAATTTGAATAAAATGAAAACTAAAAGGCTTTCAAATCACACGAGCGAATATTTTATTCACAATAGAACAAAGAGAACATAACAAATGTTTAAACCGAGAAATTTTACACTTTTATCAACTAAATGAGATCATTTCAAATTTGATGCCTGCTAGCTTTCAGTCACGTGGCCGGCTCGAAGACCTGGAGGCCAAAACATCCATAGAACTGCAGGACAAGCCTGTTAATTTTCCATCTGTTTCACAGCTACAAATATTTAGATCACCTCTCAAAAGAATAAAACATAAGGTATGTGAACAAAATGCCAGTTTTGACCATTTGCAATCCATATTAAGCACCCGCGGCAATATTTCAATCATTCACAGTGCGACAAAACGTTGTAAAAACACTTAAAAGTGCCTTAATATATTTAAAAGAGTAATTTTAAAAAACGTCCCAACATTTCTGGAATTCGGATTGTAATACCTCTCACGTGGCAGACACTGAACGTACATTTCAATAGATTTTGGTGTTAGCATGTTGCTAATAATGGCGCAATGTTCTAATAATCATAAGCATACATACCACACACAAATATTGAGTAAAATCATTCATTTTAAAACAAATCAACATTTTCTATAAAACTTCTCCAAACTGAATTATTACAATATTTCTCTCACTTCACTTCATCCACCATCTTTGATTATTTTACTGATTTCCTCTCATTGCATTCTGGGATTGCCTTCTCTGCAAAGAATTTATGAGATGATGCCTCAAAACATAGCCTAGCTAACAAAAGGTATCTTAGCATGCTGCTAAGCTAATGTTAATGTCTTGATACTCTACTAAGCATAAAATATATAGCACACACACACACAAATATTAAGTAGTCAATTTTAAATTAAATTTAACTATTTTACAATTCGATTAAGAGTTTTTATAATCAACAAACATTTTCACCATATTGGAATACAGTTTTTGATTGACAATGCATTCTGGGACTGTCTTATTCACAAAGGACACATGAAGCTTTAAGGGATAGTTCACTCAAAAATTAGATTTCTGTCACTATTTGCTCACATTCATGTCGAAAACAGGTATTATTTCATGCTATCTTGGACCCCGATGTTTTTCCATTTGCGTGTTCGACAAAATAAAGAAACTCATATATGTTTGGAACAACATAAGGGTGAATAAATGATGACTAATTTTAAATTTTAGATGATCTTTCCCTTTAAAATATCTCGCTGGTAGCTCACTAGATTTTAGAACAAACAGGAGCTAATGAAACCAGATAAGAAATCAGATATAGCCTAGGCCTATCTAAATTTACTACGTCTCAACTCGCTCTTAATAAATCGACTGCAAACAGACACCTGGAATTTAACAGCTAGGTGTTATAACAATATATTGTACGAGTCTTTAATAACATAAAAGATTGAAAGGATATAGCCATGGCACTTTGAGGCCCTGGACACCTGTTCAATTGTGAGATAATTCTCTTTGATTTTATGGAAGCAGTGCGTTAAAAGGGATGCCAAAATACGTTGCGCCGTTCATCATGCCCCCCCCCCATACTCTAATTAAAGCTTCGGCTGTTGTTGCTCGCCGGCAGGCGGTAATTAATTCACAGGTGTCCGCGTCGACTGCGTCTCCATAGCAACGGCGAGGTGTCCCATTAATCCCTCCACATTTTATCGATGCTGATTAATCCCGACCGCAAACAATGACTGCGGGCTCACCTCGGCCCGTTTCTTACCGAAAAAAAAATTAAAAAGAGTTGATTGCAGTTTGAGCGCATTCACGTGGGAACAGTGGAGGGTTTGAATACAGTAGTGGGCTAGATTTTGATTTGGAAGCTGATTTGCATCGTTCTCATTATGACATGTCAAATAGAACTGCCTCGCGAACATTATTTCAGCCAAACCTGATTCGGATACGCAACGGTGCATTGAGCTCTGCCACGCGCCCCATTGAACTGTCAAATCAAGTGAAAAGTCCAAACAACTCTTACTTAAAGGGATAGTTCACCCAAAAATTCCAAATCTGTCAGCATTTTATCACCCTCATGACGTTTCAAACCCGTAAGACCTTCGTTCATCTTCAGAACACAAATGTGACCCTGGACCCCAAAACCAGTCATAAAGGTCATTTTTTAATTATTATTATTATTATTTAGATTTATACATAATCTGAAAGCTGAATAAATAAGCTTTCCATTGATGTATGGTTTGTTATGATATTTGGCTGAGATACAACTATTTGAAAATCTGGAATCTGAGGGTGGAAAAAAAACTAAATATTGAGAAAATCATCTTTAAAGTTGTCCAAATGAAGTCCTTATGCATAGCCTATTACTAATCAAAAATTAAGTTTTGATATTTTTAGTTAATTTACAAAATATCTTCATGGAACATAATCTTTACTTGATATCCTAATGATTTTTGGCATAAAAGAAAAAATTATAATTTTTACCCATACAATGTATTGTTGGCTATTACTACAAATATACCTGTGCTTATGACTGGTTTTGTGGTCCAGGGTCACAAATTAAGATATTAATTTGTAAAAAATAAATATCTTAAAATATCTTAGCAAAAACATCCTAATTTGTGTTCCAATGATAAACTTGCGGGTGAGTAATTAATGACAGAATTGTCATTTTTGGGTGAACTATCCCTTTAAATGACAAATATACATTTAGTATCTTAAACTCTCCATTAGCATTGTTCTTCCACTGGTGGAAAAAAGTAACTCTTTTAATGATGCCCTCAGATTGACGTACAAAAATGTACTGCACGGAGACCCTTTAAAAATCCAAAGCAGTCAAGATTCACAAAAAGTTTATAACTAGCAGATTTTACTTGAAGTGATCAGACTATGATTTTGCCTGGCAAAAGAAAATCCCAGCCATATCTGAGCATTGAAATTTGAGAGTGGGCTCTTTTGCCTAGTCTAGACATTAGCAACCATAAATAAATATTCACTCATTTCTGTTATTCAGCATCATTCACTTTGGCTGTGCATACGGTGCAATCTTCATTAACCAGAGAGGAGTATTTCATGGAAAGACCACTCCAGCAATTGCCAATCAGAAAGATGTGCTTTGTTTTCCCCACAGGCTGTACAGCTCTGAGTAATTCCTCTGGGAATCTCTTTTATCATGACAGCCATGTTCCTTTTACTTTTTATACATCATTCTCAGTAGCAAGTGTAAGGCTCTTATGATCTGTACTCTTTGAGTGGTAAATGCATAATGCATGACAAAACTCTTTATATACCTCTCAACCCCTCTATTAACTCTACTATCATTTTTCATTTAAAAAAACACTATTTGAGCACATAAAAATATGACAGTTGAACATGTATTTGAATATGCTGCTACAATGTGTGGTTGCTAAGGTATTTTGAGTGGTTGCTAGGGCATTCTGGATTGTTGCTAGGCTTGTCTTAATGTTTAGACATTCTGCCTGGTAAATGATAAATATGGAAGCCTGTTTTTTTCCAGGGAATAAAAAAATATTTTCTCAGAATTGCAAGATGTATACTTAGAGTTCTGAGAAAAATGTCAGAATTGTGATATTATGAAAAAAGTAAGAATTCTGAGTTTATATCTCGCAATATTTACTTGTTTTTCCCCAAGTTGTGAGATAAAAAGTCGCAACTACATTTTTTTTTTTTTCTGTGGCAGAAACCCAAGTCGTAGCTAAAGACCATAACACCTCCTCCAACCCATACGACCATATAGGTCATTTATTACTATGAAATACGACCCATGATTACTAAATTAGCGCCCCTACTGACAGCAGGACATGCTACAGAAACTTTCATATTAATGTATTGTGCCTTTTTATCTTCATTATAATTTGGGTCATGGGTTCGATCTCAGGGGCCTTGTACCTTGAATGCATTGTAATTTGCTTTCGAAAGCACTGCCAAATACATAAATATATATGTAAATTTGTGAATTGGAAATAGTGTATGTATATGTAAATGTGCAAATTGAAATAAGAAAAATGATAAGGGGCCATGTAATAAAAGTCCACTGGTTGTGTTTAAACAAATCTGCATTTTGATTGGTACAGAGCCCCGCACCTGACATGCAGGGAAAAAAAAATTAAATTGTGCACACAATTTACTAATTCATTCTCTCATTTTAAGTAAATTGTGCACTCAATATAATAATTTGTTCCCTCGTTTTAAGTAAATTGTGCACTCCACAGTCTCTATTACAGAGACTTAAGGTACAGTCACATTTAACGTTGTTTAAGCGATATCCAGTTATTTCAAAGGAATTTGCACAATCTGTTGTGAGACCACATATATATGTGCTTCCCTTTGGTTTCAGGGAGCAAAAGATAAGGGCTCTTATTGGCTGGGGGATTGCTATGGCAACAACAGAGTCGGGGAACAAGTGAAGGGGCTGCTGCCTGTCCGTTATGCATGTGCTGGAATGAAATTTTTTTTATATATTATATAAAATATATAAATTAAATAAAATATTTATTCAATTTCATAATAACATAAAAATGTTACCTTTTTATTTTAATAATTTTTATCACATTTTCAGTGTCTAGGTTGTTAGGATTGGAATAATACAGAGCTCCATTTATCATGAATACTCTTGCAGATGGATTACTTACATAGACTTATAACTGTGATATTTCCACTTGTCTCTCAACAGTCTTGACCTTTTTAAGATGACCTGTACTGTCTTAGATTGTCTTCTCTTGTCTTTCTATCCAGCGTGAGCAATGACGCTTACTCCAGCGATCACAGGCCTCCTCTCAGTTCAGGTTTATTGCACCTACAGGCAACAACCGGCCAATCTAAATCAGAGTGACATGAGTTCCCATGGAAACCCCAGGAACATCTGCCCCTGATGATAACAGAGAAAAAAAACATATGGCAGAGGTTTGATGATCTGATATAAAATTCCAGATTTCTTGTGGATGCTTAACCAAAAACATCCTCACTAGCAAGTAAACAGAAGAATGACTGATCAGAAAAGCACTGATTTCCAATCCCTTTCTATCATTCTGTTATGAAAAAAAAAACTAATTCCACCAGATGTCAAAGAGTTCATGCTGCAACATGTATTACCCCAGCGTCCAATATAATACACGAAAAATCCATTTCTGAACTGTGTGAGAGGGCATTTTCAAAGAACATCATGTCAGAGGTGGAGAAACGCTGTAGCAAGTGTAATCCTACACAAAGGCGGCTTTAATGTCACGATCAATTCTTGAACAAATCACCATGCTGATAAGGACCGAAGGGCTTTTAATCACAACAAATCGTGAGGAAGTAGATGTTGTTTGCCCCTGAACAATGTGCCATTTTTTGTGATAAATGAAACCTTGTCTGCTGCTGAGACCTTCTATCAAGATTACCAGTGTAGACGCAAATGAACAAGTATCAGTTAGATTAAAAAACATTATTTCACAAAAAGCATTTTTGGCACACATATCTGTCGGATACCTTAAAAATAGAAAAAAGACACTTTACTATGTGTGGGGGTTTATTGAGTGTTATGACTAATTACTCGGATACACAACCAAATAATTAAGCATGAAATACTGATTTGAGTTGAAATGGTGTTATAATCTTATCTGTGCAGTAGGGTATTTTAAAGCTTATTCCACAAAAAAGTCCACTACAACGTACAAAATCAACTAGACAAACAATGCAATAATATTACAGTAATATTTATATTCTTACTAGCCCTTACGAAAATTAACCATGGTTTTACTACAAATAAAACCCCAAACCATGGTTACTATAGTTAAACCATAGTAACCACAAATTAACCATGGTTTTGCTGCACTAACTAGTTTACCATGGTATTTGTAAATGGTTATAAAATTCAATATGCCAAAAAAAAACATGGTTACTACACTTTTACTACAATATGGTTAATTTTCGTAAGGGAGGTTAGGCTAGCTATTTTCAATAGAATCGATAACTGATAAATGGCGTATGTTGTTTGTACGAAAAACTAAAACGCAAATCCACTGGAAAGTAGAGCCGATTTCAGTTACAACTTGCTAACGTTGTTATGGGTGATGGCTAACTTTAAGAAATAGGCTTGTTCGAGATGAACTAAACTAGCCTGACACACTAGAGCTGCACGATTAATCGTTAAAAGATCGCGATCTCAATTTAAACACCCACGCGATCTCATTTCTCAATGACAACGATTCACCTGTGAATCGTGAAACCGTGAATACCTGAAACCTTTAATAATCAATACTAAATGTTTAATAATTCATTCAAATTAATTGAACACTTTTAACTAGACTGCAGCAATTAATATTTTTCACTCATCATTTTGTTTAGTTCAGAATCGTGGGAAAATCATGATCTCTATTTGAGCCAAAAAAAATTCAAGATTCTCAATTTATCCCGAATTGTGCAGCTTGTGTGCTGAACTTGTTAGGTTTATTTATTTATTTATAAACAAGCAACACGTGTCGTCCTTGTCATCACAGAACCTGACCAATGAGAATAAAGTGTGTCTTTATCAAGGCTTTCGCAGCTGATTTTGAGCAACTGCTGCGCCTGACCTATAGGCGGCTGGTCTCGTTTTGCTCTCGCAGTTCTTTGATGGCACATGTGATCGTAAGGCAGCTGCAGCGCCGATCAAAGTCGGACAAAATAATTTTCTAACCAGAATGCTGGCGGCAGCCGATCTTTGCAGTGTTCAGATTTTAATTGAATGGATTATTATTGTCGCTTTCCTTACACACCACATTTAACAAACTTACAAACATCAGTGTGTACTATTTAACAAATGTATTTTTTGCTAGTAATTAATTTAAATGTCTGAAACAAATGTTGCTTTATTGTAAAGTGCTATTCTAACAGTCAAAGTTATATTCAAAATCACGTTATTATTTCTCTCTCTCTCAGATAGTTTTCAGATTTCAGACTCAGCCAAAGAAAATTAAAGCATTAAATATAAATCTCTATCTCTCGGCTGCTTTTAGCGGTCTGCAGCGCGTCAGAAACATTCCCTTCCATATTATTGATACTAAAATTAATATAGCAAAACTCTTGTTCAATTCAAATCCAATTAATATTCGATTGTATGAAATGCAAGTGCAAATATTACGTGACCAAAACTTCATTGGTTCTAGCGTGTCACACATGCACGTTTGAGCTACTGTATCACATCTATATGTGCATTGATCAGTTGTAAATCAAAGTTAACATTAAATCTGAATTATGAATGATGCACTCACCTGTCGATCTCTTAATTCTCTGAAAAGATCAGGATGAGCAAGCGACAAATGCTTAAAAAGATTTATGTGTTCCTGTGGCAAGGTTTTTTTTTTGGTTTAGGTTTAGGCTTAGGTTTTTTGTTACAGTTTGATACAAAGGTATTAAGATATGAATCTGTTTTTATTATTATTATTAATAAAATTGTTTTAAATTCACTTATCTTTTGAGGCTGGTTATTTGTCACCTATGGTATCGATTTAGTATTGGTACCGAGGTATTACATTCTGGTATTGTACCGAAGCCAAAATTATGGCATCAAGCCATCCCTAGTTTACACTGAAACGCAACCCCAGAGTTTTCAAACTAAAACGGGGTCTGCAGCTTTTTCAAAAGTCTCCATTTTCGACCTTGAAAACGCCAAAGTAGTGTAAACGATAGGCAGTGCCGATCCTAGACTTCTGGGGGCCCTACGCAAAACTGTGTCGCCGGCGGGGGCAGGGGGTGGGGGTTGGGTGTTGAAAGAATGGATGAAATGCATTTGTCCGTGTTTCACTCCGTCTCGAATCGCGCTCGCGGAAGGCGCTCGAGAAACAGTATCTCTTCTGCGGCTCGGTACGCTTTCAACTCGTTTTTTTTTTAAATGGGGCCTAAGGCCACGTTCACACAGCAGCAGAATACGGTTGTCAGTCCTTTATTTGAGTCCTTAATACGGTTACGTTCACACACAGTTCGGTTATTTACAGGTGTGACAACCGCATTCTGTTACCGAATTCACACCCGTACATTTTCAGGCCTCACAACTGCATTCTCAGAAAACACGCGCTGTGTGAACGGAACAGGACTGGACAACTAGTTGTCTGTCACATCATACAGCGCGAGAGAGCCTCTCTGCCACACAAATGCGTGTGTTGCGTGTGTTACGTGTTTTCATCTGTGGTTTCAGTCACTTACAGTGATGGAGAAATGAGCTGCGTGTCATCTGAAAGTTTTAGATCCAGTCAGTTTTCCACCAGAGCCGCTCCCGTGTGTTCTGCGCGCTACTCAAATATGCTCCACTCTCTTCCCAAATTTAAAAGCTGCTGTTGGTTATTGAAGATTTGACGTAAGAACTCGCGGCTCGATTGGACTCTTGTCATGTCAGAAGTGATAAAACTTTCAGTATTATGGACATCGCCATCTTTGATTTTACTTTGGTCAGTGTCGCTATGGTTACTGGTAAGGAATATCAAAGACTATAGAATACCCAAGACGTGTCACTCGTATAGTTTTAATTGGGGAAAAATGCAAAGCTTAATATGGCCGCTCAATCGCAGGAAGCCCCGCCTTCTGAATGAAAGATCCAATCGCTAATCGGTAAAGTTAGCACGTCACTGCAGCTGCCGTTAGAAGTCCCGGTTGCTATAGAAACAGTCAGCATTCTAAAACGTGCAGTCAGGACTGCGCATGCGCACTGGCTGATCTAGCCTGAAAAAATAAGCTTTTTATAATGCTATTTGAGCAAAAGAAACAACATTTATGACAAAGTTGTTGTCAGATTTCTTTGGTGATTTCAAATATGAAATTTAATCGTAAGCTTAGAGGACAGTTTTGGAGAATTTGATGTATGCCCATTCAAAAAGGTAGGAGCTGCACTTGCATGCTCGAGAGGCGTTTCAAAGATGGCCGCCGAGTGACATGACTTGTCTTAAAGAGACTTTGGGAATACGGGCTTGACTCCCGTTGCACGTTCATACAGACAGTATTCTAAACACAACTGTAAGCTGCTGTGTGAACGGGACATTTCGAGACTCACACCTGTAAGTAAATGTGGTTGTCAATCCCAAAAACTGACAGTGTGAACGTAGCCTTAAGCCCAATTCGGACGGTAATTGTTTCTCATATGGACGTCTGTGAAAATAAATTTACATATCACCTCAGTGATAAAACTCATGGATTCGGATGGCGATTTATTCACAGTGGAGGAGCGAGTTCTGTGATCCTCAGCACCCGGGAACGCGCTGCTCACGTGGCCAGTCACATGATTGTCTGCTGTAAATAAAATTAATTTTATTTACAAATGTATTCTTATTATTGTGTATTTATTTAAATCTCCTGTTTAAAAATAGGAAAGACGCGCTATAGTTGTATATAATTATACGCGATATATATCTGTTTATAATACACATTTTAAAATGGTATTGCACACCTGGTGCTGCCATAAAGACCCATTTGAACATTTATGTGCTTTTCTTCTTTTTCTGCTCCCAGTCGCTGTGGTTGAGCAGTCATGAAGTATTGTTCTTTTATATACTTTCCAGCATTTCAGAAATAATATGTAAATTACACCGAAGTACGTTACGGTGTTCGGGAGTGTTCAAAAAGGGATTAAACACTGAATTTTGAATCGATTTCTTCTCGTAAACTCAGGGATGTGGATTCGGACGGCAATTAAATTACCACACGACCTCGGTGTTTGTCAAAAAACAGTAGGTAATTCGGCCGGGGATTTTTACAGGGGTGGTGAGAGAAAAACACCGACATCCTGGATTCGGACAGCAATTAAATCACCGACTACCCCCTGTATATGGTGAAAATCACTTACGTCCCCCTGAGAAACAATTACCGTCCGAATCGGGCTTTAGACCACGTGACCGCTGTGCTGCCTCACCGCCGCCAGATTCATTTAGGCGCCACTGCCTTGGAGTAACGTCATGTGCTGTCATCTCAGAATTATGGTAATTACGACATGGCGTGAAGGCTGCTAAATTAGTATTTTTAGTGACGCTTGTTAATTGTTAGCGTTGAAGTCGTAGATCTTTAGTGTTATTTGTATGTATGAAATGTTAAGTGAAGATGCTACCGTACAGGCGTTACTTACTGGAAAGGACGTTGAATCCAATCAGGAAAGTTGAAGAAAGTGAAGGAAAGAGGCATAAATGGGTCATTTAGTATGGCTGTCATAGAGACAAACTCAAAGAGTGGGGTGAAACTATGGATGGCTCATTTGGAAAAACAGGTGTGCTCTGCTACCTCTCTGTCTTTCTTTCTGCTCTCATTCTGTTCTGCTCTCTCGCTCTTTTTTCCTCTAGCCTAATGAGGTGGAGGCCAGGCGAACAGCGAAGACGGATGACCCACTGCTGTTATCTGTTTACCAGAAAGAGATGCCTGGTCTTTTCAGCCACTTTTGAACATTTCTGTTTGCTGAGAAACCTTTCTAGAAGCCCCAGAAACTTCTGGAAAGGTTTCCCGTGGTGACCATAGTCATGTGTTAAATTTTGTTTTCTCATAGCAAAGAGGTCACATTCTTTTTATGGTAGGCTACATAGGAAAAGTCTCAGATACACTTATTTAATAACAATGGTAAATGACTTCCAATGGTGATGTTGAAAATCATTACAGCATAACAATTAAAACTGAATGAAGTTAGTTTTGTCTGGTGTCACCAGAGGATTCTCGTCGCATAAAATTTTATTTTGAACAACCTTTTGATCATAAATTTTATTGACGTTTCAGAATATAAGCCAAAATGTCTCCATTCATCACCACGACATACAGTGTATCTGGAAAGTTTTCACAGTGCTTCACTTTATCCACATTTTGTTGTTACAGCCTTATTCCAAAATGGATTAAATTCATTATTTTCCTCAAAATTCTACAAACAATACCCCATAATGACAATGTGAAAGAAGTTTTTTTGAAATCTTTGCAAATTTATTAAAAATAAAAAAATGAAACAAATCACATGTACATAAGTATTCACAACCCCATGATGACACTCAAAATTGAGCTCAGGTGCATCCCGTTTCCACTGATCATCCTTGAGATGTTTCTACAACTTGATTGGAGTCCACTTGTGATAAATTCAATTGATTGGACATGATTTGGAAAGGCACACACCTGTCTATATAAGGTCCCATGGTTAACAGTGCATGTCAGAGCACAAACCAAGCCATGAAGTCCAAGGAATTGTCTGTAGACCTCCGAGACAGGATTGCATCGAGGCACAGGTCTGGGGAAGGGTACAGGAACATTTCTGCAGCATTGAAGGTTTACAGAAGTATGTAGTCTCTGTTAGTCTTAATGGAAGAAGTTTGAAACAACCAGGACTCTTCCTAGAGCTGGCATTCTGGACAAACTGAGCAATTGATGGAGAAGAGCCTTGTCTAGACTGGTGAACCTGATGGTCACTCTAGTTGAGCATGATCATATGTGCAGATGGGAGAAACCTACAGAAGGACAAACATCACTGCATCACTCCACCGATCTGGGCTTTATGGCGGTGTGGCCAAACTCAATCCTCTCCTCAGTGAAGACACATGAAAACACACTTGGAATTTGCAAAAAAGCACCTAAAGCACCCTCAGACTCTGAGAAACAAGATTCTCTGGTCTGATGAACCTCAATTCCAAGCTTCATGTTTGAAGGAAACCAGCTCTGCTCTTCACCTGCAGAGTACCATCCCAAAAGTAAAGTGTGCTGGTAGCAGCCTCATGCTGTGGGGCTGTTTTTCAGCGGCAGGGACTGAGGGACTCGTCAGAGTAGAAGAAAAGCTCAATGCACCAAAATATTGAGATAGCCTTAATGAAAACCCAGTCCAGAGCATTCAGGACCTCAGACGGGCAGAAAGTTCACCTTCCAACAGGTCTTGCACACAGCAAGAGTGGCTTATAGACAACTCTGTGAAAGTCCTTGAGTGGCCCAGCCACAGCCTGAGCTTGAACCTAGTCTCAGCCTCAGACGTCACACCCACGGACCGTTGGCTAAACGTCTGATGCATATGGCACACTTTTCTAGAAACACTTCAGGAGTGTCGAAGTCGTCGTCGGATTGGTTGAATTATACAGGATTTCCGGGAGACGTGTGTGTCGCGTTCTTTAACGTTCCGCCTGGAAACAAAGATGCCGTGACACCAAACCCTCTCACCAAAGAAGAAAGCCGTCATGTTTACAAATGTGACTGAGCACTTATCAGGATCAACTACACACTGGATTTTCAAAAGTATGTGAAACATGGGCGTCGCTAGGCCATTTTTAGGGGGGCTTTAGCACCCCTAAATTTCTGCTCAGCCCCCCTAAAAATCTTGCGATTCTTCCCCTTTAAATTTCAAATGAAAACGGCAGCAGACTTCGGCTCCTCCCCATCTTTCTGCGCGTTCTTCAATCCACAGACTGCGGTGGCGCAGAGGAGAGGACAAGGTGTGTGTTTATCGATAGATTGTTATAATATCTACATCTATGCAGGTCTTTGTCATAAATACAGTTTACAAAAAGTCATGGGAGAGCAATCGGTTTCCAATCTACTGTAAAGTTTTCGCTGCATTCACCACTCATCACACCACAGCTGTTTCCTTCAAACACATATGAACGCATACTTTATAAAACGATCACGTTATTGCTATTTTCATTTGAAAATTTAGCTTTCAATATAGAAAATATTACAATGCATGTGGCATTAACTACCATACAGTTATGCATAGAAATGATTAAAGACAGTGACAGACAGCACTCAGTCAGTGCACTCATTTTAATTGTATATCAGAGTGATTGACAGAGATTGAAACATTGTGTGTGTGTTTTGTATTAATTAAAAAATATATATATATTGTTTGAATTGAATTTATATAGAACCTAATATTATTTCTGTTTGTACTTGAGCATAGAAAGAGATTTGTACTAGTAATGCAAACAGTCAAATTTTTGGTTTGTACAGTAAACAGGTGTGTGTGTGTGTGTGTGTGTGTGAGAGAGAGAGATCAGGTAGACTTGTATTTGGCTTATTCAGTACTCGGATGTTATACCCATCTATGCAATACAGTGGAATACTGCAATAAGTTTAGTATACCATCCTACCCTATTAATCATTTTTTTTTTTGTAAATATTTATTTTTTATTATTATACCCTCATTGGGGGCTGAGCCCCCCTAAAATGAAAATCCTAGAATCGCCCCTGATGTGAAATATTTAAAGTTCGCGGCATATAATCTTTAAAATACGTCTGAGAGTTTCACACACCGGTCTGGTATTGTGACATTTCCACGCACCAAAACGTGACGCTGAACGAAACGAACTTCATGGGCGGGCCTTGGCCAATAAATGCTGCCATCTATTCCAGACCTTCAGTCATCAGTCTGAAGGTCTGGCTATGCGAGACTAGCTTGAACCCAATCAAATATTTCTGGAGAAACCTGAAAATGTGTGTCTGCCCCCATCCAACCTGACAGAGCTTGAGGTGAACAGGTGAGGTGAAGAATGGCAGATAATTGCCAAATGCTGATGATCAAAGCTTGTTGCGTCATACCCAAAAAGAGTTGAGGCTGTAATTGGTGCCAAAGGTGCTTCAACAAAATATTGAGCAAAGGCTGTGAATACTTATGTACATAATACTTTAATATACATAATACATAATATTTTTTTATATTTATATTTTAATATATCAGTTACCTTGATTAATTAACTTCTGGATTTCAGTTTAACAATAATTTGATGGAAAGTTATGAAAAGCTTATTTTTCCTTCCTTCATTATTATGAATTCATTATCCACACATGCAACATTACCTCAGTTCATGCATGGTGAATAATAATGAGTCATCAGTGCCACTTTCACCCTTACTGGTGATGTTAAAATGCACCACTGGAGTGTCAGTGGAGTTAAAATCAAGTACATTGAAACAGTATTAAATAAAAAAAAGCAAAAATGGCCACAAATGTGTTATTTTTATTATTTAGGTTTCAAAACCTCTAGCTGTCCATCTAATATACAAATATACCAGTTGAACATCCATGCAGAGGTGCAGAAAAAAAATTACACTCCATCAAACAGCTCACACTTCAAAACAAAAAAGATAGGTTGATTACCACAGTGAAAATATTATCCATGCACACAAGTTACAAACACCAGAGTTGACGGGATCCACTATGAACAAATCACACTAAACTCCAGGTGAACAGTTCACTTCTACATCAAGTACATAGGATTGGCACTTTTTTCATTTTGCAATATACACCTGTTAAAACAGGAAGACTCCAGCATTCAGTGGTTTAGCAAATTAAAGACTTAATGAAACACTTAAATATAAATGAAAAGCTTCATATGCTTTTTTGCACTCAAATAAATTACTGCACAATCCGCAGATCATAAATATAGAAATGTTCTTGTCCATTTCCTGCATCGCCTTTGTAACCAACCAGCTATTAGTTAGTTTCAATGGGGCCATTTTTGATATTTTTTTAGCATTTTAATGAGCACTAGCTGCCTCATTACCTCAAAAATGCCTTTTCTGCTCTTTATCTATAAAGCGGAGCCAGGAAGGAAATAAACGCTTACTAAATTTATATAATTTAATATGAATCAAAGGAGGCTAGATATTCTTTCCAATAATTTAATAGCTATTTTGTATTGTGTTATCAGAAAATTAACAATATCTCAAGCCAGAAAGGAAAGATCCATGCATCCATTCATTCATGATGATATTCATGTCCAATTTCAACCACTTTTCTATTCATATTTTCTGTCTGCTGAAAAAGCAAATTGCACATCAGATTATCCATTTGCATAATGACAGATGCAGCATATACATTTTAGTTTCCTTTCCATATAATTTTACCAAATTTTACCATATGAATTTATCATTACATTTTTGTCTACAGGATTGGAATTTAAATCTTCCTATAATGCGAATGCGAGTAGATATTTTACTTGAACTTTCCTCTGGGTAAGTAGTGTGCATGGAAAACTTTCAAAGAAAGTATTTCATATGGACCCCGTTTCATAAAAGGCTTTTGACAAAGCATCCAAGCCAGATGGTGTCCAACAAATAGATACAGATAAAGATGCTCAGTCCAAAAATGATCCAATCTGAGCAAATCTAAACATGCAAAAAATCGCTCTTTAATAAGGCTTCTGGGTTTCACCAAATTACATTCTGCACATTTGCAAGAATACGTCATCGCATTTACAAGTTTACGCCAAAGTCTGACGCCGACACATGCAGTGTGACGCAACATTGTTCAGTCTGGTTATTTGTCCTCCAAATTAGCCAGCAGATGCATCCAGGATCAAAGCTAACATTAGCACAGAGGGCCATTGTGAAGCTTCAAAGGACTGCGGCTCTGGAAAGAAGTCTTTACAATCAAAAAGCTAAACGCTTGGTCTTAATTAGGCTAAATGCGTAGAACAACCAAAATACGTAAGGCAACATACAAAAAGACTTTGTCATAGACTCTATATTTACAGGCAACAAATTTAAAGCTATCCTAATGCCTTGATCTGAAGCAGGTGGTGGTTGTGTAAATACTAAATTAACCACCGCTACATGAAAGACCACGAAGCAAATACCTAGCACAGAAGAACTTATTCCACCTTTGAAGACAGTGTCCCATTCTGAAGGTCTAAAATCCAGACAAGAGCTTGCACAAAGGGACCTCCCGTTCACCTAACAGCATGTCTCTTTTCAGGCTAGTGCCTTTATTCACAACCTTGATCTTCAAAGCTAGGTTCTTAACCTGAGCCGAAGTCACCGAATCAAAAAAGAAGTCCTCGTTGAAGACGGGATTGCGGCTGTTCTTGATTATCGTGCTTCTCTGCTTCTGCAACTTGCCCGGATTGAGGTAGAGCGAGACGCAACAGTTGATGCTCTTAATGTCAAACATAGGATCATACAGGTCCTCGGCAGCCATAATGCGGATTCGCAGACGGGCCGTACCCGCGTCGTAGTCTTCGCAAAGTCGGACGGTGCCTCCTTTGTGCATGTTGATGGTGTGCTCCTTGTGTTGACGGTCCGCGCCATGAAGGTGGTCCAGAGCTCCACCACCTTGCGAAGAGGAACAGTGGCTCCTTCTAGGAACGTTAGGGCTGGGCTCGGCCGAGCTGCACTCGTCCGTGGATAAGGAACTATGTCTGGCAAATGTCCGCTTGCCTTTGGCGACCTTGGCCTGTGTCTCGTGGGTAAAGATCTTCAGTAAAGAGGCGGAACGGGAGAGCAATGGCGAACTGAATGGGGACGACTCTGCCGAAGAGCAAGTGTCGCTCTCGCCACCGCTGAAGTATCGGTAGGGGTTTATGTGAGAGCTGCTGAAGTCCGGAGGGTTGAGGTGATTCCCCTCGTTGCTGCTCTTGCCTTGGGACTTGCGTTGGGTATTGGGTGACGTAACTGGACTGGTGTGGTCGCAGTGGAACAGTGACTCTTTTCGCCGGGTGTGGGGACTCTCCATCAATGTGGCAAATCCGTAAGAAGTCTGAGTCTTTGGAATGTAAGGAAGTGACATGGCAGTCTGAGATTGAGGGTCGGCGTTGGTGTCGCCCGCTACGACTTCGTCCGCGCTCTCGATCTGAATGATGTGGCGGTTAGCCGCCCTAAGCAGGTTCTTGGTGTCTCCTGCCAACTTGCTGGCCAATCGTGGGCTACGAGGGCTGCTGATCTTCTTGTTGCTGATGGTTTGCTCTGAGGTCGAGGGTCTCAGACTTTCTTTGGACTTGACATCAGAAGCTTCGGTCTCTGGTGGGCAGCTTACCAGCTTTGGGGGGATGAAGAAATCTGGAATCTTGTCGG
>JALXFT010003041.1:0-26922 GCA_023376895.1 Aspiorhynchus laticeps
TAAGTCATAATTGCTCAGCACAGTAGAGTTTATACCTTTCAAGGGGGAGGGATACATAGTGGTGGAGACAATCTAAACAAAGCATGCAAATGCAGTACAGGAATCAGCCCATTACCAGAATTTCCCCAGCCCTGACTTCATCAGCATAACAGTGTCATTCAAATGCATAGGTGCTAATCCAATCAGCCTGACAGTATTGCCCATACCGTCATATTATAATAGAGACAAAGGCACAGCTGTGCCTTGAGCTTAGCATTCACCTTTAACTTAGGTCAGGAAGTGCATAAAGACAAAAGGTTAATGTCTCAGACACCTGGGCTGCCTGAATTGATGTTCTTAGAATGTCATCATCTTCACCTCAAAATGTAAAACACAATGTTTCAGTTTATATACTATAACATTGGTACCTAGATTTATTATTTTATAAATTTGTAATCCCACAGTGGCGAGCATAGCTGCCTTCCAAGCAGTTGACCCGGGTTCGATTCCCAGCCAACGCATTTCCTTTGGCTCGGGCTGATGTCGAAGCAGAACTCCTTCTGTGACCTCTGGCTGCACCAGAAACTTTTGGATGGGTCGCTCTGCAGCAGAATAGAACTAGCTCTCCCCGTCGGGGAATCGAACCCCGGTCTTCCGCGTGACAGGCGGAGATACTGTCCACTATACTAACGAGGACTTGAGAATGCAAGGCTTTGCCACCAGCGAACGACGAAAATGATTATACTGTGTTTCCTGTGTACTGTACTCAATGTTTTACATAATAAAACCATTATTGTGGCCGGGGGACGAAAAGGCTTTTCGGGGTCACATAGGCGGTCAGGGGGACAAAGAGGCAGTTCTTGGTCATAGAGGTGCTCAGGGGGACAAATAGGCTGTTTCGCGGTCACACAGGCGGTCAGGGGGACGGATAGGCTTCTCGTGGTCACATAGGCGGTCAGGGGGACAAACAGGATGTATGAATGCAAGGCTTTGCCACCAGCGAACGACACTGTCCCGACATCACTAAACAAAGCATGGCTTTTTCTTACGCTGGCCCAGCCCTTACATCACTAAACAAAGCATGGCTTTTTCTTACGCTGGCCCTGCCCTTACACCATAAAATACCAGATGGACGGACCCATCATGAGCTGAAGTCACTTAGCATTTGAAATGCTACATGCTACAGGGGTCATTATTTGGACTCTTTTTTCTACATCTTCTCAGATGGGGGCATGATAAAAGAGAATGCATTGCCTTGAATGGGCTTGTGATTATTTGGCGACGGAAGGGACATTTGTGTCTTTTACTGCTCACGTTTTGGAGTAAGGGGGTGACAAAAAGCATGTGGGCAGGTATCGGCACCCTAGATTACCCTTGGTGAGCGCAGTGGTTTACAACAGGGAGCGTACAGGCACAAGGGGGCGGAGACACAGCTTGAGTTTCTCTTCATTGTCGCATAAATCTTTCGCCTTTTACTAAAGATTTCCGTGGAGGGGAACTTTTGTGAGTGATCTGTATTTTTTGGGGCTCTGCTCACAGTAGAGCTATACCGGAATGTCAAGAGCAGAATGAATAGTCAGTCCGCCAACACACGGTGGAAAGATGCGCAGCTGGTCATTGTCTGTGTTTGCAGCCTTTGCGGTTCCTGCATCACGCCTTCATATATATTTAGCCAGCATGGAAAGACAGCGCTTTCTCATACGTGACGGGATCCAAACCCTGGTCTTTAGTGCCGGGCCCAAACAAAGATCTCTTCAGCTCCTCTAGCCCTGTCAGCGACTCATGCGCTTCGAGCATTCTTACTGACCGCGCAAGCCAGCATCCACCACATGCGTTGGTGGTATAGTGGCGAGCATAGCTGCCTTCCAAGCAGTTGACCCGTGTTCGATTCCCGGCCAACACATTTCCTTTGGCTCGGGCTGATGTCGAAGCAGAACTCCTTCTGTGACCTCTGGCTGCACCAGAAACTTTTGGATGGGTCGCTCTGCAGCAGAAAAGAACTAGCTCTCCCCGTCGGGGAATCGAACCCCGGTCTTCCGCGTGACAGGCGGAGATACTGTCCACTATACTAACGAGGACTTGAGAATGCGAGGCTTTGCCACCAGCGAACGACACTGCCCCGACATCACTAAACAAAGCATGGCTTTTTCTTACGCTGGCCCAGCCAGAAACTTTTAAAGATTTCTGTGGAGGGGAACTTTTGTGAGTGATCTGTATTTTTGGGGGCTCTGCTCACAGTAGAGCTATACCGGAATGTCAAGAGCAGAATGAATAGTCAGTCCGCCAACACACGGTGGAAAGATGCGCAGGTGGTCATTGTCTGTGTTTGCAGCCTTTGCGGTTCCTGCGTCACGCCTTCATATATATTTAGCCAGCATGGAAAGACAGCGCTTTCTCATACGTGACGGGATCCAAACCCTGGTCTTTAGTGCCGGGCCCAAACAAAGATCTCTTCAGCTCCTCTAGCCCTGTCAGCGACTCATGCGCTTCGAGCATTCTTACTGACCGCGCAAGCCAGCATCCAACACATGCGTTGGTGGTATAGTGGCGAGCATAGCTGCCTTCCAAGCAGTTGACCCGTGTTCGATTCCCGGCCAACACATTTCCTTTGGCTCGGGCTGATGTCGAAGCAGAACTCCTTCTGTGACCTCTGGCTGCACCAGAAACTTTTGGATGGGTCGCTCTGCAGCAGAAAAGAACTAGCTCTCCCCGTCGGGGAATCGAACCCCGGTCTTCCGCGTGACAGGCGGAGATACTGTCCACTATACTAACGAGGACTTGAGAATGCGAGGCTTTGCCACCAGCGAACGACACTGCCCCGACATCACTAAACAAAGCATGGCTTTTTCTTACGCTGGCCCAGCCCTTACATCACTAAACAAAGCATGGCTTTTTCTTACGCTGGCCCAGCCCTTACACCATAAAATACCAGATGGACGGACCCATCATGAGCTGAAGTCACTTAGCATTTGGAATGCTACATGCTACAGGGGTCATTATTTGGACTCTTTTTTCTACATCTTCTCAGATGGGGGCATGATAAAAGAGAATGCATTGCCTTGCACATGGAGCTTGTCCGATTATTTGGCGACGGAAGGGACATTTGTGTCTTTTACTGCTCACGTTTTGGCCAGCCTAAGGGGGTGACAAAAAGCATGTGGGCAGGTATCGGCACCCTAGATTACCCTTGGTGAGCGCAGTGGTTTACAACAGGGAGCGTACAGGCACAAGGGGGCGGAGACACAGCTTGAGTTTCTCTTCATTGTCGCATAAATCTTTCGCCTTTTACTAAAGATTTCCGTGGAGGGGAACTTTTGTGAGTGATCTGTATTTTTGGGGGCTCTGCTCACAGTAGAGCTATACCGGAATGTCGAGAGCAGAATGAATAGTCAGTCCGCCAACACACGGTGGAAAGATGCGCAGCTGGTCATTGTCTGTGTTTGCAGCCTTTGCGGTTCCTGCGTCACGCCTTCATATATATTTAGCCAGCATGGAAAGACAGCGCTTTCTCATACGTGACGGGATCCAAACCCTGGTCTTTAGTGCCGGGCCCAAACAAAGATCTCTTCAGCTCCTCTAGCCCTGTCAGCGACTCATGCGCTTCGAGCATTCTTACTGACCGCGCAAGCCAGCATCCAACACATGCGTTGGTGGTATAGTGGCGAGCATAGCTGCCTTCCAAGCAGTTGACCCGTGTTCGATTCCCGGCCAACACATTTCCTTTGGCTCGGGCTGATGTCGAAGCAGAACTCCTTCTGTGACCTCTGGCTGCACCAGAAACTTTTGGATGGGTCGCTCTGCAGCAGAAAAGAACTAGCTCTCCCCGTCGGGGAATCGAACCCCGGTCTTCCGCGTGACAGGCGGAGATACTGTCCACTATACTAACGAGGACTTGAGAATGCGAGGCTTTGCCACCAGCGAACGACACTGCCCCGACATCACTAAACAAAGCATGGCTTTTTCTTACGCTGGCCCAGCCCTTACATCACTAAACAAAGCATGGCTTTTTCTTACGCTGGCCCAGCCCTTACACCATAAAATACCAGATGGACGGACCCATCATGAGCTGAAGTCACTTAGCATTTGGAATGCTACATGCTACAGGGGTCATTATTTGGACTCTTTTTTCTACATCTTCTCAGATGGGGGCATGATAAAAGAGAATGCATTGCCTTGAATGGGCTTGTGATTATTTGGCGACGGAAGGGACATTTGTGTCTTTTACTGCTCACGTTTTGGAGTAAGGGGGTGACAAAAAGCATGTGGGCAGGTATCGGCACCCTAGATTACCCTTGGTGAGCGCAGTGGTTTACAACAGGGAGCGTACAGGCACAAGGGGGCGGAGACACAGCTCGAGTTTCTCTTCATTGTCGCATAAATCTTTCGCCTTTTACTAAAGATTTCCGTGGAGGGGAACTTTTGTGAGTGATCTGTATTTTTGGGGGCTCTGCTCACAGTAGAGCTATACCGGAATGTCAAGAGCAGAATGAATAGTCAGTCCGCCAACACACGGTGGAAAGATGCGCAGGTGGTCATTGTCTGTGTTTGCAGCCTTTGCGGTTCCTGCGTCACGCCTTCATATATATTTAGCCAGCATGGAAAGACAGCGCTTTCTCATACGTGACGGGATCCAAACCCTGGTCTTTAGTGCCGGGCCCAAACAAAGATCTCTTCAGCTCCTCTAGCCCTGTCAGCGACTCATGCGCTTCGAGCATTCTTACTGACCGCGCAAGCCAGCATCCAACACATGCGTTGGTGGTATAGTGGCGAGCATAGCTGCCTTCCAAGCAGTTGACCCGTGTTCGATTCCCGGCCAACACATTTCCTTTGGCTCGGGCTGATGTCGAAGCAGAACTCCTTCTGTGACCTCTGGCTGCACCAGAAACTTTTGGATGGGTCGCTCTGCAGCAGAAAAGAACTAGCTCTCCCCGTCGGGGAATCGAACCCCGGTCTTCCGCGTGACAGGCGGAGATACTGTCCACTATACTAACGAGGACTTGAGAATGCGAGGCTTTGCCACCAGCGAACGACACTGCCCCGACATCACTAAACAAAGCATGGCTTTTTCTTACGCTGGCCCAGCCCTTACATCACTAAACAAAGCATGGCTTTTTCTTACGCTGGCCCAGCCCTTACACCATAAAATACCAGATGGACGGACCCATCATGAGCTGAAGTCACTTAGCATTTGGAATGCTACATGCTACAGGGGTCATTATTTGGACTCTTTTTTCTACATCTTCTCAGATGGGGGCATGATAAAAGAGAATGCATTGCCTTGAATGGGCTTGTGATTATTTGGCGACGGAAGGGACATTTGTGTCTTTTACTGCTCACGTTTTGGAGTAAGGGGGTGACAAAAAGCATGTGGGCAGGTATCGGCACCCTAGATTACCCTTGGTGAGCGCAGTGGTTTACAACAGGGAGCGTACAGGCACAAGGGGGCGGAGACACAGCTCGAGTTTCTCTTCATTGTCGCATAAATCTTTCGCCTTTTACTAAAGATTTCCGTGGAGGGGAACTTTTGTGAGTGATCTGTATTTTTGGGGGCTCTGCTCACAGTAGAGCTATACCGGAATGTCAAGAGCAGAATGAATAGTCAGTCCGCCAACACACGGTGGAAAGATGCGCAGGTGGTCATTGTCTGTGTTTGCAGCCTTTGCGGTTCCTGCGTCACGCCTTCATATATATTTAGCCAGCATGGAAAGACAGCGCTTTCTCATACGTGACGGGATCCAAACCCTGGACTTTAGTGCCGGGCCCAAACAAAGATCTCTTCAGCTCCTCTAGCCCTGTCAGCGACTCATGCGCTTCGAGCATTCTTACTGACCGCGCAAGCCAGCATCCAACACATGCGTTGGTGGTATAGTGGCGAGCATAGCTGCCTTCCAAGCAGTTGACCCGTGTTCGATTCCCGGCCAACACATTTCCTTTGGCTCGGGCTGATGTCGAAGCAGAACTCCTTCTGTGACCTCTGGCTGCACCAGAAACTTTTGGATGGGTCGCTCTGCAGCAGAAAAGAACTAGCTCTCCCCGTCGGGGAATCGAACCCCGGTCTTCCGCGTGACAGGCGGAGATACTGTCCACTATACTAACGAGGACTTGAGAATGCGAGGCTTTGCCACCAGCGAACGACACTGCCCCGACATCACTAAACAAAGCATGGCTTTTTCTTACGCTGGCCCAGCCCTTACATCACTAAACAAAGCATGGCTTTTTCTTACGCTGGCCCAGCCCTTACACCATAAAATACCAGATGGACGGACCCATCATGAGCTGAAGTCACTTAGCATTTGGAATGCTACATGCTACAGGGGTCATTATTTGGACTCTTTTTTCTACATCTTCTCAGATGGGGGCATGATAAAAGAGAATGCATTGCCTTGAATGGGCTTGTGATTATTTGGCGACGGAAGGGACATTTGTGTCTTTTACTGCTCACGTTTTGGAGTAAGGGGGTGACAAAAAGCATGTGGGCAGGTATCGGCACCCTAGATTACCCTTGGTGAGCGCAGTGGTTTACAACAGGGAGCGTACAGGCACAAGGGGGCGGAGACACAGCTCGAGTTTCTCTTCATTGTCGCATAAATCTTTCGCCTTTTACTAAAGATTTCCGTGGAGGGGAACTTTTGTGAGTGATCTGTATTTTTGGGGGCTCTGCTCACAGTAGAGCTATACCGGAATGTCAAGAGCAGAATGAATAGTCAGTCCGCCAACACACGGTGGAAAGATGCGCAGGTGGTCATTGTCTGTGTTTGCAGCCTTTGCGGTTCCTGCGTCACGCCTTCATATATATTTAGCCAGCATGGAAAGACAGCGCTTTCTCATACGTGACGGGATCCAAACCCTGGTCTTTAGTGCTGGGCCCAAACAAAGATCTCTTCAGCTCCTCTAGCCCTGTCAGCGACTCATGCGCTTCGAGCATTCTTACTGACCGCGCAAGCCAGCATCCAACACATGCGTTGGTGGTATAGTGGCGAGCATAGCTGCCTTCCAAGCAGTTGACCCGTGTTCGATTCCCAGCCAATGCATTTCCTTTGACTCGGGCTGATGTCGAAGCAGAACTCCTTCTGTGACCTCTGGCTGCACCAGAAACTTTTGGATGGGTCGCTCTGCAGCGGAAAAGAACTAGCTCTCCCCGTCGGGGAATCGATCCCCGGTCTTCCACGTGACAGGCAGAGATACTGTCCACTATACTAACGAGGACTTGAGAATGCAAGGCTTTGCCACCAGCGAACGACACTGCCCCCACATCACTAAACAAAGCATGACTTTTTCTTACGCTGGCCCAGCCCTTACATCACTAAACAAAGCATGGCTTTTTCTTACGCTGGCCCAGCCCTTACACCATAAAATACCAGATGGACGGACCCATCATGAGCTGAAGTCACTTAGCATTTGGAATGCTACATGCTACAGGGGTCATTATTTGGACTCTTTTTTCCTACATCTTCTCAGATGGGGGCATGATAAATGAGAATGCATTGCCTTGAATGGGCTTGTGATTATTTGGCGACGGAAGGGACATTTGTGTCTTTTACTGCTCACGTTTTGGAGTAAGGGGGTGACAAAAAGCATGTTGGCAGGTATCGGCACCCTAGATTACCCTTGGTGAGCGCAGTGGTTTACAACAGGGAGCGTACAGGCACAAGGGGGCGGAGATACAGCTTCGAGTTTCTCTTCATTGTCGCATAAATTCTTTCGCCTTTTACTAAAGATTTCCGTGGATGGGCGAACTTTTGTGAGTGATCTGTATTTTTGGGGGCCCTTTGCTCACAATAGAGCTATACCTTAATGTCAAAAGCTAGAATGAATAGTCAGTCCGCCAACACACGGTGCCCGAAAGATGCACAGCTCGTCATTGTCTGTGTTTGCAGCCATAAATGCGGTTCCTAGCGTCACGCCTTCATATATATTTAGCTAGCATGGAAAGACAGCGCTTTCGTCAATACGTTGACGGGATCCAAACCCTGGTCTTTAGTGCCGGGCCCAAACAAAGATCTCTTCAGCTCCTCTAGCCCTGTCAGCGACTCATGCGCTTCGAGCATTCTTACTGACCGTGCAAGCCAGCATCCAACACATGCGATGGTGGTATAGTGGCGAGCATAGCTGCCTTCCAAGCAGTTGACCCGGGTTCTATTCCCGGCCAACGCATTTCCTTTGGCTCGGGCTGATGTCGAAGCAGAACTCCTTCTGTGACCTCTGGCTGCACCAGAAACTTTTGGATGGGTCGCTCTGCAGCAGAAAAGAACTAGCTCTCCCCATCGGGGAATCGAACCCCGGTCTTCCGCGTGACAGGCAGAGATACTGTCCTCTATACTAACGAGGACTTGAGAATGCAAGGCTTTGCCACCAGCGAACGACACTGCCACGACATAACTAAACAAAGCATGGCTATTTCTTACGCTGGCCCAGCCCTTACATCACTAAACAAAGCATGGCTTTTTCTTACGCTGGCCCAGCCCTTACACCATAAAATACCAGATGGACGGACCCATCATGAGCTGAAGTCACTTAGCATTTGGAATGCTACATGCTACAGGGGTCATTATTTGGACTCTTTTTTTACATCTTCTCAGATGGGGGCATGATAAAAGAGAATGCATTGCCTTGAAGGTTTGACTTATTTGCACGATTGACATTTGTGTCTTTTACTGCTCACGTTTTGGAGTAAGGGGGTGACAAAAAGCATGTGGGCAGGTATCGGCACCCTAGATTACCCTTGGTGAGCGCAGTGGTTTACAACAGGGAGCGTACAGGCACAAGGGGTGAGCATACTGCCTTCAAGAGTTTCCGGGTTCATTCCGCATAAATCATTTCCTTTGTGGACTAAAGATTGTCCGAGGGAACTCTTCTGTGACGTGCACCGAAATTTTGATGGGTGGCTCTGCACAAATAGATAGCTATCCACCGGGGAATCGCAACCCCGAGTTCCAGCATGAACAGTCGAGTCCGCCAACTATACGGTGAACAGAGCGCAGCTGAGATTGTCAAGGTTTGCCACCATTGCGAAGTACACTGCGTCACGACTTCATATATATTTACCACTGAAGTACGTTTTGCATAATAAAATGATTATAAACTTAAATTCATGACTTATTATGCATTGTCCAAACGGAAAGCCTCTTAGCGTCCCGTCAAATAGTTACCCTGGTCAGCGACCTACATGGTGAAATTCGAGCAAATTCTTAACTGACCAAACATGCAAGCCAGCAAGTGCCACCTTAACTTATCAGGTGCTAAGTGGCTACCTGATAGACCTTTTCCAGCTAAGTTGAACGTATTGTTACTGTAATTCCCAGAACTGTCAGACGCAGTTTCCTGTGTGACACTGGAGCTTTTGCATAATAAGAATGATCAGAACTCTAAATTATGACTCATATGCATTGTCCACGGAAAGCCTGTGGATGGGTCGCTCTGCAACGGATAAAGAATGGGGTCTGCACCCATACGTGGGAAATTCGACCAAAATCCGGACTTCCATGAAGGCAGAATTATCGTGCCACCTATAACTTATTTGACGAGGACCTTGAGAATGCAAGGCTTTGCCACCATGCGATACGACACTTTTTCAGGGTAAATACTGAATATTGTTCAATTGTAATGTACATTAACTTGTCAGATGGTCTTACGCTGGGTGTACCACTGTACGTTTTGCATAATAAAATCATTATAAACTTAAATTATGACTTATTAATGCATTGTCGCATGGCCCAGCCTGTGGAACACCCATCAAATAAGTTACCAGGATGGTCATGCACCCATCATGTAGCTGAAAGTTCACCAAAATCCACCTCCAAAATGCTACATCAGAAAGTGACAGCGGTAACTTATTTGACGGGACTCTTTTTTCCTACAGGCTTACCGTGGACAGACCTTTTTCAGGGGCATGATAATATGAGATATTGCATTGCCTTGTAAGGTTGTGACATTGCACGAATTGTCACATGGTGTGTTCCTGGGTGTACCACTGCTCACGTTTTGGAGTAATGAAATGATTATAAACTTAGCATGTATGACTTAGGTAATCGGCATTGTCCATAGGATTAGCCTTTGGAGAGCCCCGTCAAATAGTTTACAACAGGGAGCGTACAGGCACCATATGGGGTGAAATTCACCAAAATCCAACTCCAAAATCCAACATTAGAAAGTTGACACCTGTAACTTATTTGACGGGACCTACACAGGCTTACCGCGGATAGACTTTTTTCAGGGCTAAATATGAATATTGTTGTGTTGTAATGTACATGAACTTTTGTCAGTGATCGGTATTTTCCTGGGTGTACCACTGTACATATTGCATAATAAAATGATTATAAACTTAAATTATGACTTCTTAATGCATTGTCCACGGAAAGCCTGTGGAGGCCCCGTCAAATAAGTTATGGGTGGTCATGCACCATATGTGGTGAAATTCACCAAAATCCAACTCCAAAATCCAACATCAGCAAGTGCCACCTGTAACTTATTTGACAGGACCTACACAGGCTTACCATGGATAGACCTTTTTCAGGGTAAATATGAATATTGTTCAATTTTAATGTACATTAACTTGTCAGATGGTGTTTCTTGGGTGTACCACTGTACGTTTTGCATAATAAAATGATTATAAACTTAAATTGTCATTAAACTGTCATTATTTATTTTAACCCTGACCTATCTTGCCTGTCGCCTGTAAAAGGTTATTGCCTTCAGGACTCTTTCACAGGTGCATGAGAAGTAATTGCTTGAAATTCATTGAACAAACATGAAAAAGCATTGTCAAAAGTGCTTCCGTTTATTATCTGTAAAATGCTGCACCCTGAAAAACAGCTTTTTTTAGCTAAGTTTTGATATGTATATGTTATATGTCGAATATGCCCGACTGGCTCAAAAAGACACGCAAGGTTGGAAATGCAGCTGGAGCTCCCTCAAACAAGAATCACAGACCTTACTTAAGAGGAGGCTGTCCTTGCATCGGCCGGGAATCGGAGCCGGGTGCTGGTGCTGGGTGCTGACCAACGCTTGCTGCTAATCGTGCATTTACTAGGAATCGGGTTTGCGAAGCCACGCTGAAAAGCAGGTACAAAATGGATTATGAGAGAATCTTTCGTGGCACACTCCAATTGAGCTCCTTCAAGGAAGTACGCATCAGCTTCAAGTTTCCTTTTAAAGAAATGCACTTCTGAATTAACAGAACATTGACTGGGAACCGAACCCGAGTTTCCCACGTGGGAAGCGACAATTCTACCACTGAACCACCAATGTGTAAAATGCTGCAAGGAAGTGTGTGTGGTTGGAAATCCAGCCGCTTTTATACAACAAGAGGCCTGACGTTAAAAAGCAAAGCTGCTGCATTGGCCGGGAATCGAACCCGGGCCTCCCACGTGGCAGGCGAGAATTCTACCACTGAACCACCAATGCCCACTCTATAGTAAAGATAAGCAAGTCTAGGAATTTATTTGGAAATTACATCTCTTTCACGATGGTAATATCGGCTGATGCTCAAGTTAAACAACGGAGTGATAAGCTGAACAAGTTTCATAGGCATTTGATGAATAGAAGTGGACTAATGAGTCTCTGAGCAAATGGGAGGTCAGTAGCAAAAGTCAGAGTCGTTATCTTCTGTGGCCACCAGCTCCCATAAGAACTACAGTGCATCTCATCCTCATGGACTGCACCAGATTTGTCAGTTCTTACTGGGAGATGTTACCCCGCTCTTCCTCCAAGGCACTTGCATGTTCTCAAACACATCTGGAGGGGACCGAGAGACACAGGGTTACATGCTGTTTGACACTGCCATGACGATCAGCGGTCACTCTGTGCCCCTGTAGCGCTGTCTTAGGGATCTTACATTACTGGCATTGCAGTTTATCCCACGTTCAAGCAGGTCAGCAGTAACCCTGGACATATTTCTTTTGGTGTATTTCAGAGACAACAGACAGGTCAGTTTACTGTCATTACTTATTTTAACCCTGACCTATCTTGCCTGTCGCCTGTAAAAGGTTATTGCCTTCAGGACTCTTTCACAGGTGCATGAGAAGTAATTGCTTGAAATTCATTGAACAAACATAAAAAAGCATTGTCAAAAGTGCTTCCATTTATTATCTGTAAAATGCTGCACCCTGAAAAACAGCTTTCTTTGGCTAAGTTTTGATATGTATATGTTATATGTCGAATATGCCCAACTGGCTCAAAAAGACACGCAAGGTTGGAAATGCAGCTGGAGCTCCCTCAAACAAGAATCACAGACCTTACTTAAGAGGAGGCTGTCCTTGCATCGGCCGGGAATCGGAGCCGGGTGCTGACCAACGCTTGCTGCTAATCGTGCATTTACTAGGAATCGGGTTTGCGAAGCCACGCTGAAAAGCAGGTACAAAATGGATTATGAGAGAATCTTTCGTGGCACACTCCAATTGAGCTCCTTCAAGGAAGTACGCATCAGCTTCAAGTTTCCTTTTAAAGAAATGCACTTCTGAATTAACAGAACATTGACTGGGAATCGAACCCGAGTTTCCCAAGTGGGAAGCGACAATTCTACCACTGTTGTATACCACTTTTATACAACAAGAGGCCTGACGTTAAAGAGCAAAGCTGCTGCATTGGCCGGGAATCGAACCCGGGCCTCCCGCGTGGCAGGCGAGAATTCTACCACTGAACCACCAATGCTCCTCTATAGTAAAGATAAGCAAGTTTAGGAATTTATTTGGAAATTACATCTCTTTCACGATGGTAATATCGGCTGATGCTCAAGTTAAACAACGGAGTGATAAGCTGAAAAGTTTCATAGGCATTTGATGAATAGAAGTGGACTAATGAGTCTCTGAACAAATGGGAGGTCAGTAGCAAAAGTCAGAGTCGTTATCTTCTGTGGCCACCAGCTCCCATAAGAACTACAGTGCATCTCATCCTCATGGACTGCACCAGATTTGTCAGTTCTTACTGGGAGATGTTACCCCGCTCTTCCTCCAAGGCACTTGCATGTTCTCAAACACATCTGGAGGGGACGGAGAGACACAGGGTTACATGCTGTTTGACACTGCCATGACGATCAGCGGTCACTCTGTGCCCCTGTAGCGCTGTCTTAGGGATCTTACATTACTGGCATTGCAGTTTATCCCACGTTCAAGCAGGTCAGCAGTAACCCTGGACATATTTCTTTTGGTGTATTTCAGAGACAACAGACAGGTCAGTTTACTGTCATTACTTATTTTAACCCTGACCTATCTTGCCTGTCGCCTGTAAAAGGTTATTGCCTTCAGGACTCTTTCACAGGTGCATGAGAAGTAATTGCTTGAAATTCATTGAACAAACATGAAAAAGCATTGTCAAAAGTGCTTCCATTTATTATCTGTAAAATGCTGCACCCTGAAAAACAGCTTTTTTAGCTAAGTTTTGATATGTATATGTTATATGTCGAATATGCCCAACTGGCTCAAAAAGACACGCAAGGTTGGAAATGCAGCTGGAGCTCCCTCAAACAAGAATCACAGACCTTACTTAAGAGGAGGCTGTCCTTGCATCGGCCGGGAATCGGAGCCGGGTGCTGACCAACGCTTGCTGCTAATCGTGCATTTACTAGGAATCGGGTTTGCGAAGACACGCTGAAAAGCAGGTACAAAATGGATTATGAGAGAATCTTTCGTGGCACACTCCAATTGAGCTCCTTCAAGGAAGTACGCATCAGCTTCAAGTTTCCTTTTAAAGAAATGCACTTCTGAATTAACAGAACATTGACTGGGAATCGAACCCGAGTTTCCCACGTGGGAAGCGACAATTCTACCACTGTTGTATACCACTTTTATAAAACAAGAGGCCTGACGTTAAAGAGCAAAGCTGCTGCATTGGCCGGGAATCGAACCCGGGCCTCCCGCGTGGCAGGCGAGAATTCTACCACTGAACCACCAATGCTCACTCTATAGTAAAGATAAGCAAGTTTAGGAATTTATTTGGAAATTACATCTCTTTCACGATGGTACTATCGGCTGATGCTCAAGTTAAACAACGGAGTGATAAGCTGAACAAGTTTCATAGGCATTTGATGAATAGAAGTGGACTAATGAGTCTCTGAACAAATGGGAGGTCAGTAGCAAAAGTCAGAGTCGTTATCTTCTGTGGCCACCAGCTCCCATAAGAACTACAGTGCATCTCATCCTCATGGACTGCACCAGATTTGTCAGTTCTTACTGGGAGATGTTACCCCGCTCTTCCTCCAAGGCACTTGCATGTTCTCAAACACATCTGGAGGGGAGGAGAGACACAGGGTTACATGCTGTTTGACACTGCCATGACGATCAGCGGTCACTCTGTGCCCCTGTAGCGCTGTCTTAGGGATCTTACATTACTGGCATTGCAGTTTATCCCACGTTCAAGCAGGTCAGCAGTAACCCTGGACATATTTCTTTTGGTGTATTTCAGAGACAACAGACAGGTCAGTTTACTGTCATTACTTATTTTAACCCTGACCTATCTTGCCTGTCGCCTGTAAAAGGTTATTGCCTTCAGGACTCTTTCACAGGTGCATGAGAAGTAATTGCTTGAAATTCATTGAACAAACATGAAAAAGCATTGTCAAAAGTGCTTCCATTTATTATCTGTAAAATGCTGCACCCTGAAAAACAGCTTTTTTTTAGCTAAGTTTTGATATGTATATGTTATATGTCGAATATGCCCGACTGGCTCAAAAAGGCTGTCCTTGCATCGGCCGGGAATCGGAGCCGGGTGCTGACCAACGCTTGCTGCTAATCGTGCATTTACTAGGAATCGGGTTTGCGAAGCCACGCTGAAAAGCAGGTACAAAATGGATTATGAGAGAATCTTTCGTGGCACACTCCAATTGAGCTCCTTCAAGGAAGTACGCATCAGCTTCAAGTTTCCTTTTAAAGAAATGCACTTCTGAATTAACAGAACATTGACTGGGAATCGAACCCGAGTTTCCCACGTGGGAAGCGACAATTCTACCACTGTTGTATACCACTTTTATAAAACAAGAGGCCTGACGTTAAAGAGCAAAGCTGCTGCATTGGCCGGGAATCGAACCCGGGCCTCCCGCGTGGCAGGCGAGAATTCTACCACTGAACCACCAATGCTCCTCTATAGTAAAGATAAGCAAGTTTAGGAATTTATTTGGAAATTAACATCTCTTTCACGATGGTAATATCGGCTGATGCTCAAGTTAAACAACGGAGTGATAAGCTGAACAAGTTTCATAGGCATTTGATGAATAGAAGTGGACTAATGAGTCTCTGAACAAATGGGAGGTCAGTAGCAAAAGTCAGAGTCGTTATCTTCTGTGGCCACCAGCTCCCATAAGAACTACAGTGCATCTCATCCTCATGGACTGCACCAGATTTGTCAGTTCTTACTGGGAGATGTTACCCCGCTCTTCCTCCAAGGCACTTGCATGTTCTCAAACACATCTGGAGGGGACCGGAGAGACACAGGGTTACATGCTGTTTGACACTGCCATGACGATCAGCGGTCACTCTGTGCCCCTGTAGCGCTGTCTTAGGGATCTTACATTACTGGCATTGCAGTTTATCCCACGTTCAAGCAGGTCAGCAGTAACCCTGGACATATTTCTTTTGGTGTATTTCAGAGACAACAGACAGGTCAGTTTACTGTCATTACTTATTTTAACCCTGACCTATCTTGCCTGTCGCCTGTAAAAGGTTATTGCCTTCAGGACTCTTTCACAGGTGCATGAGAAGTAATTGCTTGAAATTCATTGAACAAACATGAAAAAGCATTGTCAAAAGTGCTTCCATTTATTATCTGTAAAATGCTGCACCCTGAAAAACAGCTTTTTTAGCTAAGTTTTGATATGTATATGTTATATGTCGAATATGCCCAACTGGCTCAAAAAGACACGCAAGGTTGGAAATGCAGCTGGAGCTCCCTCAAACAAGAATCACAGACCTTACTTAAGAGGAGGCTGTCCTTGCATCGGCCGGGAATCGGAGCCGGGTGCTGACCAACGCTTGCTGCTAATCGTGCATTTACTAGGAATCGGGTTTGCGAAGACCACGCTGAAAAGCAGGTACAAAATGGATTATGAGAGAATCTTTCGTGGCACACTCCAATTGAGCTCCTTCAAGGAAGTACGCATCAGCTTCAAGTTTCCTTTTAAAGAAATGCACTTCTGAATTAACAGAACATTGACTGGGAATCGAACCCGAGTTTCCCACGTGGGAAGCGACAATTCTACCACTGTTGTATACCACTTTTATACAACAAGAGGCCTGACGTTAAAGAGCAAAGCTGCTGCATTGGCCGGGAATCGAACCCGGGCCTCCCGCGTGGCAGGCGAGAATTCTACCACTGAACCACCAATGCTCGCTCTATAGTAAAGATAAGCAAGTTTAGGAATTTATTTGGAAATTACATCTCTTTCACGATGGTAATATCGGCTGATGCTCAAGTTAAACAACGGAGTGATAAGCTGAACAAGTTTCATAGGCATTTGATGAATAGAAGTGGACTAATGAGTCTCTGAACAAATGGGAGGTCAGTAGCAAAAGTCAGAGTCGTTATCTTCTGTGGCCACCAGCTCCCATAAGAACTACAGTGCATCTCATCCTCATGGACTGCACCAGATTTGTCAGTTCTTACTGGGAGATGTTACCCCGCTCTTCCTCCAAGGCACTTGCATGTTCTCAAACACATCTGGAGGGGACGGAGAGACACAGGGTTACATGCTGTTTGACACTGCCATGACGATCAGCGGTCACTCTGTGCCCCTGTAGCGCTGTCTT
Source organism: Aspiorhynchus laticeps (assembly GCA_023376895.1). Lineage (NCBI taxonomy): Eukaryota > Metazoa > Chordata > Actinopteri > Cypriniformes > Cyprinidae > Aspiorhynchus > Aspiorhynchus laticeps. Next base: position 16,713 of record JALXFT010003041.1, read on the forward strand.
AGGGATCTTACATTACTGGCATTGCAGTTTATCCCACGTTCAAGCATGTCAGCAGTAACCCTGGACATATTTCTTTTGGTGTATTTCAGAGACAACAGACAGGTCAGTTTACTGTCATTACTTATTTTAACCCTGACCTATCTTGCCTGTCGCCTGTAAAAGGTTATTGCCTTCAGGACTCTTTCACAGGTGCATGAGAAGTAATTGCTTGAAATTCATTGAACAAACATGAAAAAGCATTGTCAAAAGTGCTTCCATTTATTATCTGTAAAATGCTGCACCCTGAAAAACAGCTTTTTTAGCTAAGTTTTGATATGTATATGTTATATGTCGAATATGCCCAACTGGCTCAAAAAGACACGCAAGGTTGGAAATGCAGCTGGAGCTCCCTCAAACAAGAATCACAGACCTTACTTAAGAGGAGGCTGTACTTGCATCGGCCGGGAATCGGAGCCGGGTGCTGACCAACGCTTGCTGCTAATCGTGCATTTACTAGGAATCGGGTTTGCGAAGACACGCTGAAAAGCAGGTACAAAATGGATTATGAGAGAATCTTTCGTGGCACACTCCAATTGAGCTCCTTCAAGGAAGTACGCATCAGCTTCAAGTTTCCTTTTAAAGAAATGCACTTCTGAATTAACAGAACATTGACTGGGAATCGAACCCGAGTTTCCCACGTGGGAAGCGACAATTCTACCACTGTTGTATACCACTTTTATAAAACAAGAGGCCTGACGTTAAAGAGCAAAGCTGCTGCATTGGCCGGGAATCGAACCCGGGCCTCCCGCGTGGCAGGCGAGAATTCTACCACTGAACCACCAATGCTCACTCTATAGTAAAGATAAGCAAGTTTAGGAATTTATTTGGAAATTACATCTCTTTCACGATGGTACTATCGGCTGATGCTCAAGTTAAACAACGGAGTGATAAGCTGAACAAGTTTCATAGGCATTTGATGAATAGAAGTGGACTAATGAGTCTCTGAACAAATGGGAGGTCAGTAGCAAAAGTCAGAGTCGTTATCTTCTGTGGCCACCAGCTCCCATAAGAACTACAGTGCATCTCATCCTCATGGACTGCACCAGATTTGTCAGTTCTTACTGGGAGATGTTACCCCGCTCTTCCTCCAAGGCACTTGCATGTTCTCAAACACATCTGGAGGGGACGGAGAGACACAGGGTTACATGCTGTTTGACACTGCCATGACGATCAGCGGTCACTCTGTGCCCCTGTAGCGCTGTCTTAGGGATCTTACATTACTGGCATTGCAGTTTATCCCACGTTCAAGCAGGTCAGCAGTAACCCTGGACATATTTCTTTTGGTGTATTTCAGAGACAACAGACAGGTCAGTTTACTGTCATTACTTATTTTAACCCTGACCTATCTTGCCTGTCGCCTGTAAAAGGTTATTGCCTTCAGGACTCTTTCACAGGTGCATGAGAAGTAATTGCTTGAAATTCATTGAACAAACATGAAAAAGCATTGTCAAAAGTGCTTCCATTTATTATCTGTAAAATGCTGCACCCTGAAAAACAGCTTTTTTTAGCTAAGTTTTGATATGTATATGTTATATGTCGAATATGCCCGACTGGCTCAAAAAGGCTGTCCTTGCATCGGCCGGGAATCGGAGCCGGGTGCTGACCAACGCTTGCTGCTAATCGTGCATTTACTAGGAATCGGGTTTGCGAAGCACGCTGAAAAGCAGGTACAAAATGGATTATGAGAGAATCTTTCGTGGCACACTCCAATTGAGCTCCTTCAAGGAAGTACGCATCAGCTTCAAGTTTCCTTTTAAAGAAATGCACTTCTGAATTAACAGAACATTGACTGGGAATCGAACCCGAGTTTCCCACGTGGGAAGCGACAATTCTACCACTGTTGTATACCACTTTTATAAACAAGATGCCTGACGTTAAAGAGCAAAGCTGCTGCATTGGCCGGGAATCGAACCCGGCCTCCCGCGTGGCAGGCGAGAATTCTACCACTGAACCACCAATGCTCCTCTATAGTAAAGATAAGCAAGTTTAGGAATTTATTTGGAAATACATCTCTTTCACGATGGTATATCGGCTGATGCTCAAGTTAAACAACGGAGTGATAAGCTGAACAAGTTTCATAGGCATTTGATGAATAGAAGTGGACTAATGAGTCTCTGAACAAATGGGAGGTCAGTAGCAAAAGTCAGAGTCGTTATCTTCTGTGGCCACCAGCTCCCATAAGAACTACAGTGCATCTCATCCTCATGGACTGCACCAGATTTGTCAGTTCTTACTGGGAGATGTTACCCCGCTCTTCCTCCAAGGCACTTGCATGTTCTCAAACACATCTGGAGGGGACGAGAGACACAGGGTTACATGCTGTTTGACACTGCCATGACGATCAGCGGTCACTCTGTGCCCCTGTAGCGCTGTCTTAGGGATCTTACATTACTGGCATTGCAGTTTATCCCACGTTCAAGCAGGTCAGCAGTAACCCTGGACATATTTCTTTTGGTGTATTTCAGAGACAACAGACAGGTCAGTTTACTGTCATTACTTATTTTAACCCTGACCTATCTTGCCTGTCGCCTGTAAAAGGTTATTGCCTTCAGGACTCTTTCACAGGTGCATGAGAAGTAATTGCTTGAAATTCATTGAACAAACATGAAAAAGCATTGTCAAAAGTGCTTCCATTTATTATCTGTAAAATGCTGCACCCTGAAAAACAGCTTTTTTAGCTAAGTTTTGATATGTATATGTTATATGTCGAATATGCCCACTGGCTCAAAAAGGTCACGCAGGTCCTGGAAATCGAGCTGGGTCCTCAGAACAACAACAGGTCAGACTGCATTACTTAGAACGGCTGTCCTATCGCCGAATCGCCTGCTGAAAAGGCTTATGTGCTTACAGGAATCTTTCACAGTGATGAGTAAAATGATTGAGAATCTTTCGTGGCACACTCCAATTGAGCTCCTTCAAGGAAGTACGCATCAGCTTCAAGTTTCCTTTTAAAGAAATGCACTTCTGAATTAACAGAACATTGACTGGGAATCGAACCCGAGTTTCCCACGTGGGAAGCGACAATTCTACCACTGTTGTATACCACTTTTATAAACAAGAGGCCTGACGTTAAAGAGCAAAGCTGCTGCATTGGCCGGGAATCGAACCCGGGCCTCCCGCGTGGCAGGCGAGAATTCTACCACTGAACCACCAATGCTCACTCTATAGTAAAGATAAGCAAGTTTAGGAATTTATTTGGAAATTACATCTCTTTCACGATGGTACTATCGGCTGATGCTCAAGTTAAACAACGGAGTGATAAGCTGAACAAGTTTCATAGGCATTTGATGAATAGAAGTGGACTAATGAGTCTCTGAACAAATGGGAGGTCAGTAGCAAAAGTCAGAGTCGTTATCTTCTGTGGCCACCAGCTCCCATAAGAACTACAGTGCATCTCATCCTCATGGACTGCACCAGATTTGTCAGTTCTTACTGGGAGATGTTACCCCGCTCTTCCTCCAAGGCACTTGCATGTTCTCAAACACATCTGGAGGGGACGAGAGACACAGGGTTACATGCTGTTTGACACTGCCATGACGATCAGCGGTCACTCTGTGCCCCTGTAGCGCTGTCTTAGGGATCTTACATTACTGGCATTGCAGTTTATCCCACGTTCAAGCAGGTCAGCAGTAACCCTGGACATATTTCTTTTGGTGTATTTCAGAGACAACAGACAGGTCAGTTTACTGTCATTACTTATTTTAACCCTGACCTATCTTGCCTGTCGCCTGTAAAAGGTTATTGCCTTCAGGACTCTTTCACAGGTGCATGAGAAGTAATTGCTTGAAATTCATTGAACAAACATGAAAAAGCATTGTCAAAAGTGCTTCCATTTATTATCTGTAAAATGCTGCACCCTGAAAAACAGCTTTTTTAGCTAAGTTTTGATATGTATATGTTATATGTCGAATATGCCACTGGGACGAGTTAGCGCTCTCCTCAAACAAGCACGCTGTCTTAGAACACTCTGGCCGGGAATCGGAGCCGGGTGCTGACCAACGCTTGCTGCTAATCGTGCATTTACTAGGAATCGGGTTTGCGAAGACACGCTGAAAAGCAGGTACAAAATGGATTATGAGAGAATCTTTCGTGGCACACTCCAATTGAGCTCCTTCAAGGAAGTACGCATCAGCTTCAAGTTTCCTTTTAAAGAAATGCACTTCTGAATTAACAGAACATTGACTGGGAATCGAACCCGAGTTTCCACGTGGGAAGCGACAATTCTACCACTGTTGTATACCACTTTTATAAAACAAGAGGCCTGACGTTAAAGAGCAAAGCTGCTGCATTGGCCGGGAATCGAACCCGGGCCTCCCGCGTGGCAGGCGAGAATTCTACCACTGAACCACCAATGCTCACTCTATAGTAAAGATAAGCAAGTTTAGGAATTTATTTGGAAATTACATCTCTTTCACGATGGTACTATCGGCTGATGCTCAAGTTAAACAACGGAGTGATAAGCTGAACAAGTTTCATAGGCATTTGATGAATAGAAGTGGACTAATGAGTCTCTGAACAAATGGGAGGTCAGTAGCAAAAGTCAGAGTCGTTATCTTCTGTGGCCACCAGCTCCCATAAGAACTACAGTGCATCTCATCCTCATGGACTGCACCAGATTTGTCAGTTCTTACTGGGAGATGTTACCCCGCTCTTCCTCCAAGGCACTTGCATGTTCTCAAACACATCTGGAGGGGACGGAGAGACACAGGGTTACATGCTGTTTGACACTGCCATGACGATCAGCGGTCACTCTGTGCCCCTGTAGCGCTGTCTTAGGGATCTTACATTACTGGCATTGCAGTTTATCCCACGTTCAAGCAGGTCAGCAGTAACCCTGGACATATTTCTTTTGGTGTATTTCAGAGACAACAGACAGGTCAGTTTACTGTCATTACTTATTTTAACCCTGACCTATCTTGCCTGTCGCCTGTAAAAGGTTATTGCCTTCAGGACTCTTTCACAGGTGCAAAAAGCTTGAAACTTCCCTTTCAAAACCCAAAGAAAATTCACCCAAAAACCTTTTTTACTTTTTTTTTTTAAAGGAGGAAAAGGCTGTCCTTGCATCGGCCGGGAATCGGAGCCGGGTGCTGACCAACGCTTGCTGCTAATCGTGCATTTACTAGGAATCGGGTTTGCGAAGACACGCTGAAAAGCAGGTACAAAATGGATTATGAGAGAATCTTTCGTGGCACACTCCAATTGAGCTCCTTCAAGGAAGTACGCATCAGCTTCAAGTTTCCTTTTAAAGAAATGCACTTCTGAATTAACAGAACATTGACTGGGAATCGAACCCGAGTTTCCCACGTGGGAAGCGACAATTCTACCACTGTTGTATACCACTTTTATAAAACAAGAGGCCTGACGTTAAAGAGCAAAGCTGCTGCATTGGCCGGGAATCGAACCCGGGCCTCCCGCGTGGCAGGCGAGAATTCTACCACTGAACCACCAATGCTCCTCTATAGTAAAGATAAGCAAGTTTAGGAATTTATTTGGAAATAACATCTCTTTCACGATGGTATATCGGCTGATGCTCAAGTTAAACAACGGAGTGATAAGCTGAACAAGTTTCATAGGCATTTGATGAATAGAAGTGGACTAATGAGTCTCTGAACAAATGGGAGGTCAGTAGCAAAAGTCAGAGTCGTTATCTTCTGTGGCCACCAGCTCCCATAAGAACTACAGTGCATCTCATCCTCATGGACTGCACCAGATTTGTCAGTTCTTACTGGGAGATGTTACCCCCTCTTCCTCCAAGGCACTTGCATGTTCTCAAACACATCTGGAGGGGACCGAGAGACACAGGGTTACATGCTGTTTGACACTGCCATGACGATCAGCGGTCACTCTGTGCCCCTGTAGCGCTGTCTTAGGGATCTTACATTACTGGCATTGCAGTTTATCCCACGTTCAAGCAGGTCAGCAGTAACCCTGGACATATTTCTTTTGGTGTATTTCAGAGACAACAGACAGGTCAGTTTACTGTCATTACTTATTTTAACCCTGACCTATCTTGCCTGTCGCCTGTAAAAGGTTATTGCCTTCAGGACTCTTTCACAGGTGCATGAGAAGTAATTGCTTGAAATTCATTGAACAAACATGAAAAAGCATTGTCAAAAGTGCTTCCATTTATTATCTGTAAAATGCTGCACCCTGAAAAACAGCTTTTTTTAGCTAAGTTTTGATATGTATATGTTATATGTCGAATATGCCCGACTGGCTCAAAAAGGCTGTCCTTGCATCGGCCGGGAATCGGAGCCGGGTGCTGACCAACGCTTGCTGCTAATCGTGCATTTACTAGGAATCGGGTTTGCGAAGACACGCTGAAAAGCAGGTACAAAATGGATTATGAGAGAATCTTTCGTGGCACACTCCAATTGAGCTCCTTCAAGGAAGTACGCATCAGCTTCAAGTTTCCTTTTAAAGAAATGCACTTCTGAATTAACAGAACATTGACTGGGAATCGAACCCGAGTTTCCCACGTGGGAAGCGACAATTCTACCACTGTTGTATACCACTTTTATAAAACAAGAGGCCTGACGTTAAAGAGCAAAGCTGCTGCATTGGCCGGGAATCGAACCCGGGCCTCCCGCGTGGCAGGCGAGAATTCTACCACTGAACCACCAATGCTCACTCTATAGTAAAGATAAGCAAGTTTAGGAATTTATTTGGAAATTACATCTCTTTCACGATGGTACTATCGGCTGATGCTCAAGTTAAACAACGGAGTGATAAGCTGAACAAGTTTCATAGGCATTTGATGAATAGAAGTGGACTAATGAGTCTCTGAACAAATGGGAGGTCAGTAGCAAAAGTCAGAGTCGTTATCTTCTGTGGCCACCAGCTCCCATAAGAACTACAGTGCATCTCATCCTCATGGACTGCACCAGATTTGTCAGTTCTTACTGGGAGATGTTACCCCGCTCTTCCTCCAAGGCACTTGCATGTTCTCAAACACATCTGGAGGGGACGGAGAGACACAGGGTTACATGCTGTTTGACACTGCCATGACGATCAGCGGTCACTCTGTGCCCCTGTAGCGCTGTCTTAGGGATCTTACATTACTGGCATTGCAGTTTATCCCACGTTCAAGCAGGTCAGCAGTAACCCTGGACATATTTCTTTTGGTGTATTTCAGAGACAACAGACAGGTCAGTTTACTGTCATTACTTATTTTAACCCTGACCTATCTTGCCTGTCGCCTGTAAAAGGTTATTGCCTTCAGGACTCTTTCACAGGTGCATGAGAAGTAATTGCTTGAAATTCATTGAACAAACATGAAAAAGCATTGTCAAAAGTGCTTCCGTTTATTATCTGTAAAATGCTGCACCCTGAATAACAGCTTTTTTTAGCTAAGTTTTGATATGTATATGTTATATGTCGAATATGCCCGACTGGCTCAAAAAGACACGCAAGGTTGGAAATGCAGCTGGAGCTCCCTCAAACAAGAATCACAGACCTTACTTAAGAGGAGGCTGTCCTTGCATCGGCCGGGAATCGGAGCCGGGTGCTGACCAACGCTTGCTGCTAATAGTGCATTTACTAGGAATCGGGTTTGCGAAAACTTGTTGCCACGTTGAGCCTCAATTATAATTTTCAGAATGCAGAAATTAATTCATTTTTGCCCCTCTTTGTAGGAAGTACATATATGCCACCTCTGCCTATGCTGGCCTCGCCTGCGACCCGTACTGGACCTGTGAAGACCGGTGGCTGGTGTTTGTACTGGACCACAAACGCGGAGCCCATTGATAAACACCATGGGAAGAAGGACATCCTCAGTGGTATGCAGCAATGGTCCACAAAGATCCAAACAGCATGCTCCAATCAACCACAAACCTGCACATTTCACAGTATGTCAAGCACCTGGCCAAACTGCAGTTCTTCATTAAACAACTCCAGAGAAACGTCTTGAAAGTGGGTAGTAAAACAACCAGTGTGCCAGTGGCAACAATGAAGCCACCAGCACCCGCTCTGACCACACTCCTAACTCATGACACCATTGGCATAATTGTATAATGGTGCGGCAGCAGCAACCTGAGCAGGAGAAGAAGAAACAAACAAAGACTTGTCTTGCATGTGGACAGCCAAAGATGGTTCCTCTATCCACTTTTTTCTTAATCAGCAAGGCCCTGTCAGGTACTTCTACTGTTCCACAAAGGTTTTTAATGCTTACAGTGATGAAGGACTAACAAACCCCAGAATGCCATTCCAAGACATTATGGAAATGGAGTTCTTTGAGAGAGAACTTGAGGCTACAAAGAAACAGGTGGAAACAAAAGGCCTGAAACTGAACACGTTAGTCGCTTGTGCAGATTTTGTAAACTGGAACTGAAGCAGGGTCCAAACAGTCCTCACATACACGGGCTTTCCTGGCGTAGCAGGGAAATATGTTTATTGCCCTCCATTTACCAACCTCAGGGCATTCAGAAAGAGATGACCCGGACAGAGTTTAACGAGTCTGCATTTTACAACATGGAAAGACAGAAAAAAATAAAAATTGATATTTCACCCCTTAGAAATATTTCACTCTTGTATATACTGTATATTGTGATTTGTATATTTTTCACTGTGAGATTGTAATATGTATATGAAGAGTATATTTGCAAAAACAGATAACACTGTTTTTTATGTTATCGTGTTTTTATTGTGTTAGTTAGCTAGTATTTTTAGTTATTTTTTACCTAATCAAAATAACCCAACTGCAGTTTGATTGAGATTAATTGGAATGCACAATGAAAAAACATGATTTTTGAAAATTGTTAAAAATGGAGTTATCTGTTTTTGCAAATTAACTCTGCATATGTTGTCAGAATTCTATTTTTATTTCGACTTTATTATTTTGGATCGATATTTACAGTATTAATCTTAAAAAGTGCTTAAAACATTTAATAAAAACAACTGAAAATGACAAATTGCTTCATGAGTGCTATGTTCTACTTCATAGGACTTATATTTTGCAGTTTCTATGATTTTGGAAACACTTAAGTGATCTTTTAACTTAAGTGTGACATCACTCAATCTATTTTCATTCAATACTTGAATATTACTAAGTTTGAGTTCAATATAAATGCCTCTTATTTACATTTCAAAAGCCATTTAATATAACCATTCATGTTTTTAATATAACCATATAATGTTATACTACTATTATTATTAATAATTTATTCATAACACTGCTTTGTAATCCAAAAAGGCAAAAAATGTAAAACACTGTAATGCATTGTTACATTCTATAATTTTGTTTCATAAAAAGCACAAAGCTGTGTGAAATAATGGTTTAGACCATTAATGGTAAATAAAAAAAAAAAAAATGCATGAAAAAATCTGATTGGCTGTGACATCATTTCCGCTCTTTGGCAAGCTGCTGAAATGCTGCAATCTGATTGGCTGTCAATGAATTACAACTATCCACGGCTGGCCTCCGCGTGGCAGGCGAGAATTCTACCACTGAACCACCAATGCCCACTCTATAGTAAAGATAAGCAAGTCTAGGAATTTATTTGGAAATTACATCTCTTTCACGACGGTAATATCGGCTGATGCTCAAGTTAAACAACGGAGTGATAAGCTGAACAAGTTTCATAGGCATTTGATGAATAGAAGTGGACTAATGAGTCTCTGAGCAAATGGGAGGTCAGTAGCAAAAGTCAGAGTCGTTATCTTCTGTGGCCACCAGCTCCCATAAGAACTACAGTGCATCTCATCCTCGTGGACTGCACCAGATTTGTCAGTTCTTACTGGGAGATGTTACCCCGCTCTTCCTCCAAGGCACTTGCATGTTCTCAAACACATCTGGAGGGGACGGAGAGACACAGGGTTACATGCTGTTTGACACTGCCATGACGATCAGCGGTCACTCTTTGCCCCTGTAGCGCTGTCTTAGGGATCTTACATTACTGGCATTGCAGTTTATCCCACGTTCAAGCAGGTCAGCAGTAACCCTGGACATATTTCTTTTGGTGTATTTCAGAGACAACAGACAGGTCAGTTTACTCTTATTACTTATTTTAACCCTGACCTATCTTGCCTGTCGCCTGTAAAAGGTTATTGCCTTCAGGACTCTTTCACAGGTGCATGAGAAGTAATTGCTTGAAATTCATTGAACAAACATGAAAAAGCATTGTCAAAAGTGCTTCCATTTATTATCTGTAAAATGCTGCACCCTGAAAAACAG
>JALXFT010003042.1:0-22559 GCA_023376895.1 Aspiorhynchus laticeps
TTGAGTAACAATTAGGGCTGCCGATAAATATTTTTTAAATCTAAATAATTAAAGATTTAATAATAATCTGATTAACTGCAAATAATTAACTAGCAATATGTAATTATTAAAACACCCTACAATGCTAAAATAAAATGCACCCTACAATGCTAAATATTTAATCACTAAAAGATCAATTACTATTGCAGACAGGGATGTTGAAAACTGGCTTTAAAAATCATTATTATATGTTCTAATTCTTTGTCATTGTATTCTGTCTCCTCATCCCATCTTGCTCTTTATAGGAATACTCTACCCAAAGATTCTCTCATCATTTACTCACCCTCATGCCATCCCAGATGAAAGACAAATAAAGAGGTTTATCCCATATAATGCAAGAGTATGCGACCGCTTCAAAAATCACGCCAAGTGCACAATGATGAAGTATAGGTTACAATCATGTTCAGATTGTGACGTTTTTAAAGCACCAACTTTGGACATCATGTACATTTCCATTCTATAAGGATGGAGTATCCCTTTAAGGACTGTTTTTTTGTGTGTTCCATTGTGCTGCATTGTGCTGCATTTGTGCAGCCATTGTGTTTTTGTCACAGAATGGCCCGTATTCCTCCGTCACTGATCACGTTCACCTGCACCTGATTACTCATCATGCTCACCTGCTCCTCATCATCACAGTCATTAGCACCGGGATAAAAGCACGCTCCTCACTCCAGTCATGGTCAGATCTTAAAGTCACTAAGCTGCCATGACCTTGAGACTTGGGGATACTACACGGACCTTCACTCTTCAGCAGACTGCTAGCTGAGTATACTTGCCTGTGTTACTTTCCTGATGACACTTACCCTCTGACTTCCCTCTCTACCACCAGATTCCGATACATCTGTGTACTCTAGAGACTCACTGGCTCTCCAGGATTCCTATCCGCCACGAACCTGCCAAAGGACAGAGACACTGTCAGAATCCCAGCGCACTATCCACAATACAGCTAGAAAAGGCACTCACCTCACTCAAGGACTTTCACCATTGTTGTCTCATCTATTCCTGTGAATAAACTCACTGTTTCAACACTCACCTGTGTGTCCGGCAGTTCCGTTACAGAAGATCTGACCTTAAAACCGAAGATGAGGAGGCGGTTAATTTTGGTTCCCCGAAAGGGAGGTTCGGGGCTCGGCAACCTGCCGTTTACCTCATCTCAAATAATTCCGCCTCTTGAAGCGACGATGATGGTTCCGTCGCCCGAGATGGCGATGATAATGCCGCCGTCCATGGCGAAGATTATGCCGCCGCCCGCGACGAAGAAGGTTCCGTCGCCCGCGGCGATGATAATGCCGCCGTCCATGGCGAAGATGATGCCGCCTCCCGCGATGAAGATGGTTCCGTCGCCCGCGGCGATGATGCTACCGCTGCCCGCGATTCTGAGGGTTTCGTCGGCCACGGTGGAGTATGGGCAACCGCCCGTGATGAATCAGGAGCTCCTGGATGAGGCAATACCCCCAGGATTCCTGGCTCCTGTCCACTCCCCTGAACCTGCTCCAAGACAGCGCCCTCCTGTGCCTACTCCGAGACAGCATCCTCCTGTGTTCGCTCCACGCAAGCTCCTTCCTATGTCCCCGCTGGTTCCGTCCAGCACTCCTTGGTTCCCGCTGGTCCTGTCCAGCTCCGCGCTGCCAGAGCGCCCCAGAGAGTTTGCGCTGCCTGAGCCCCTGCTGGTTCCGTCCAGCTCTCCAGAGCCCCTGCTGGTTCCGTCCAGCTCTCCAGAGCCCCTGCTGGTTCCGTCCAGCTCTCCAGAGCCCCTGCTGGTTCCTTCCAGCTCTCCACAGCTCCTGCTGGTTCCGTCCAGCTCTCCAGAGCCCCTGCTGGTTCCGTCCAGCTCTCAAAAGCGCCCCCAAGAGGCTGTTCCTCGCAAGTGCCCTCCAGAGGCTGTTCCTCGCAAGTGCCCTCCAGTGGCTGCTCCACGCAAGTTCCCTCCAGAGGCTGTTCCTCGCAAGTGCCCTCCAGTGGCTGCTCCACGCAAGTTCCCTCCAGAGGCTGCTCCTCGCAAGTGCCCCCCAGTGGCTGCTCCTCGCAAGTGCCCTCCAGAGGCTGCTCCTCGCAAGTGCCCTCCAGAGGCTGCTCCTCGCAAGTGCCCCCCAGTGGCTGCTCCACGCAAGTGCCCCCCAGAGGCTGCTCCTCGCAAGTGCCCCCCAGAGGCTGCTCCTCGCAAGTTCCCCCCAGAGGCTGCTCCTCGCAAGTGCCCTCCAGAGGCTGTTCCTCGCAAGTGCCCTCCAGAGGCTGTTCCTCGCAAGTGCCCTCCAGAGGCTGTTCCTCGCAAGTGCCCTCCAGAGGCTGTTCCTCGCAAGTGCCCTCCAGAGGCTGTTCCTCGCATGTGCCCTCCAAGGGCTGTTCCTCGCATGACCCTCCAGTGGCTGCACCACGCATGTGCCGTCCAGAGGCTGCACCTCGCATGTGTCCTCCCGTGGCTGCTCCACGCAAGTGCTCTACAGTGGCTGCTCCACGCAAGAGCCGTCCCGAGTTCCCGCTGGTTCCGCCCAGCCGTCCCGAGTTCCCGCTGGTTCCGCCCAGCCGTCCCGAGTTCCCGCTGGTTCCGCCCAGCCGTCCCGAGTTCCCGCTGGTTCAGCCCAGCCGTCCCGAGTTCCCGCTGGTTCAGCCCAGCCGTCCCGAGTTCTGTCCAGCCATCCTGAGCGCACCCTAGAGCCCGTTCCTCCAGAATGCCCACCAGAGGGGAGCTTCCCCATTAAAATTTTGGGGGGGGGGGCTATATATCCTCTGCCTGGGTGGCCGGGCCCAGAGCCAAGGCCACGAAGATCCCTGATCCGCCATGGCCTCCTGAACCTCCTGTCCCGCCAGGGCTTCCCGAATCTCCGGTTCCGCCCTGGATGCCTTCCCTGTGTCCATGTCCTCCACCGACATCCAGGGCGCCCACCCCCCCTCCCCGGTATTGTTATTACGTCGCGGGACGCGCCGTCCGGGAGGGGGAGGTAATGTCACAGAATGGCCCGTATTCCTCCGTCACTGATCACGTTCACCTGCACCTGATTACTCATCATGCTCACCTGCTCCTCATCATCACAGTCATTAGCACCGGGATAAAAGCACGCTCCTCACTCCAGTCATGGTCAGATCTTAAAGTCACTAAGCTGCCATGACCTTGAGACTTGGGGATACTACACGGACCTTCACTCTTCAGCAGACTGCTAGCTGAGTATACTTGCCTGTGTTACTTTCCTGATGACACTTACCCTCTGACTTCCCTCTCTACCACCAGATTCCGATACATCTGTGTACTCTAGAGACTCACTGGCTCTCCAGGATTCCTATCCGCCACGAACCTGCCAAAGGACAGAGACACTGTCAGAATCCCAGCGCACTATCCACAATACAGCTAGAAAAGCCACTCACCTCACTCAAGGACTTTCACCATTGTTGTCTCATCTATTCCTGTGAATAAACTCACTGTTTCAACACTCACCTGTGTGTCCGGCAGTTCCGTTACAGTTTTATTTTGTTTTCCCCCTTTACCAAACCTCTGTATGTCTGTCTGACAAAATATTTTCATTTATTTCACGTTGCATTGAGAAGATGTTTCAATAGCATGAAACAAGAATCTGTACTTTCAGTATCTGTTATTTTAATTAAGTATTACCTGTTTACCAGTTATATATTACAATCATATATTACCTGTGTAACACAGTTTGTAGAACGGGAAGAAGGAGGCGGGAACCGGCGAACATTTAAAATAAGACTTTAATAAAATAAACAAACAAACACAAAAGTAAAGCGGCAGCCTCTCACGGACGACTGCCGCACACAAAACACAAACTAAAATCCAGGCCTGGTCCTCTCTCGTCTTCCACTGTTGTCACTCCTCCTTTTATCCTTCCGGAGCTCCTCCGTGGGACTCGAGACCGGTGAGTGGTGCAGGTGTCACTCATCATCATTAACTCCAACGGATCCCACGCTCTCGGCCCCGCCCCACTCGTCACAACCTGTTTTTTATATTTAAAGTCTTTTGAAAGACACATCAGCAAATGATAGCTTTGGGGAACGGATTTTCAATACATTTTCCTGTCCTTTGCCAATCACATGCCTGTAGACTATTTTGCCACTTGTGTTATCATATCATTAGTGGTTCTGCTGGTAAATGATATTTTACATTGAAAATAAACCAAATGTAATATGGACCAACCTGAGTGAGTGTGTAGAAACATGGAGCTGATGATGAAGGACGTGAACTGAAGCACAGACATCACTGAATCACTGAAACAAACACAAGAGACAAACTAAATATACATTTCTGAAAAAAATGTCATGAATTTGTTTACAAAATGTTCTATTCTAAAAAAGTTAATTTGCAAGAGACGAGCCTTACCACAGAGCAGTGCAGTCAAAGAAATGCAGCATAAAACATCTTCCTCTCTGCAAGACTTTTTTTAACACTTGATGTACCACTGGCAGCATCACAGGATGAGATATGACAAATATGTCTTCATTCATTCTAACACATGTTATTTATTCAAAGAGAATGGAAGCAATGACAGAAAAATATGGCAATAAACTCTAACACAATATTAAAATGAATTAATCAAAACACATTTTTACCTTTTGCACTGGATAGATAGCAGTGTTGGGGAGTAACTAGTTACATGTAACGGCGTTACGTAATTTAATTACAAAATAAATGTAACTGTAATTAGTTACAGTTACTAAGAAAAAATGTGTAATTAAATTACAGTTACATATGAAAATGTTAACGATTACAAAAGGGGTTACATTTGAATATTTACACACATCCACATACAGATTTAAATGATTTCTTTCCCAAATTGCACTGACTTGACCGTTTTTTTTCTAATAAATCACTAATCGGTTAGTCTGACTGACAATGCTTCGTCTCGCGCGCGCTCCGCATCTCCGCCAAACGGTCTCGAGCAGAGTAATCAATACGAGAGATTTGACAATGGAGAGGACTGTGGAAGCGCACAGGTGGAGCAGAGAAGCAAAACTACTGTTCAGGAGTTCAAGTGCAGGTCAGATTCATCTGTAAATATGCTATTATAGTTTTGTCTTTGTTTAGTTAAGCAGCAGCCCATTGCTCATCAGTCGTCACTCAAGATACTGTGGGACTATAGCTAAAGGACATCATTATTAGCCTATCTATTGTAAAGTTACAGTAGTAATGTAGCAGACAAAGAACCACATCGTTTTATAATAGGTATAGAGGGAGCTAGGGCAGACAACAACACAACCCTTACGAAAATTAACGATGATTTTACTCAGGGGCGGACTTACCCATTAGGCAAAGGTAGGCGACTGCCTTGGGCCCCCAAAAGCCAAGGGCCCCCTAAAATGCTTTTCATATACGAGATGCGCATTAAAGCGAACGGTTGCGGTTTACGGTGTTTATTACCACGACAACCGTCTGCATGTCGGAGTTGAACGTGCTTCTTGTGTATCCTGCTTGTAGCAAATTCACATATTATGCACCTGACGCTGATTGCCGCGCGAGCGCGAGGTCTCTCTTTCCCAGCGTGCGCACACCTCTCTCTCTCTCTCTCTCTCTCTCTCTCTCTCTCTCTCTCTCTCTCTCTCTCTCTCTCTCTCTCTCTCTCTCTCTCGCTGCGTCTGCTCTGTACAGCGAGCGGCTGAAAGGAGCTGCGCTTTCAGTTAAAACACAGATATGTTGCTTCTCTAATTTTACATGCAGGTATAGCCGAAATCACAGCACAGCTATTGTCTTTATCTTATGTGTAGCCTATTTGATTTGATCAGACAACGGCACGATTATAAATCAGGAGTTTTGTGCAGATTAACATCTTGAAGGGAGAGCTGGTTATGTCTTAATGGGTCGCGTTTCAGTCACTATTTCATATTCATTCCGTTGTCTGACAACAGAAACAGTAAAATATACCAATGAAAACATTTTATTTGAGAATTTAGCTGCATCAAAATACAGTATGTGGGCACAGAGAGGGAAACAAATGTAATAATAAATGTACATTTTGCATGTTCAGAAGAAGAGCTGCCCTGTCGTGAAAATGTAAACAGGTTTGTGTCAGTAATTTGCTCAGAGCAAAGAAAGAGAAGTAATAGGAACCTGGTATTTCTATGTTCTTTTTTTCATGTGTCTAATAGACATGAACACATTCTTTGAAAAACATCTATGACCTTTGAAACATGTCTAGTCTTCATGCTCTATGTATGTTAACTATGGTTTCACTAATAATAAAAATATATTGCATAAAGCATCCATATTTGTCCATGTCCATGTTGAAAATTAGAGTATTAAAAACTTGAAAAGTATTAATTTAAGGTACATTTAAAACAGATAAGAATTAAAATTTTACCTGATAAAGTACAGACTATAGAATGAATGTGCATTTTCAATAATCCAGTCTGCAGTTTTTGTTCAGACCAATGCGAAAATCCACCCACATAAACCCGTTTTAAATAATATAATAATTTATACTTCTGACACATCCCTTTTCTTAAAATAAAAAAAACAGTTTAAAGGTTCAATTGTGAGGTTTATCATTTTATAATTTATTTAGTTTTTTGTTAAAACTTGTATCTCAACGGTAAATCAATTGTTATTTCGTGGTCTACAACATGAAAGAATAAAAGTGTCTGATAAATGAATAAATGTCAATGAAAGAATCCCATTATAACATGTACATGATAAACGTAGAAACATTGGACTGAACTAGGGCACCATTGTGCAGCAGCAAGCATCATGACAGAAAAGGAACCTCAAGGTTGATCTAGGTAAATGTGTGCAAATGTATAGGGCCCCATTCCTATATTTGCCTGGGGCCCCCAATTCACTAAGTCCGCCCCTGATTTTACTATAAACCCAAAGACAATATTACTATTGTTAAACCATGGTAACCACAAATAACCATGGTTTATGCTACACTAACCATCGTTTAACCATGGAATTTGAAGTAAAAATAAATGAATATGCAAATGGTAATCCATTTGCCAAAAGAAAAAACATGGTTACTATACTTTTGCTATTATAAAATCATGGTTAATTTTTATAAGGGAAAAATATGACTCATGTTCAGTATTAGGATTTTTCTAGAAAGAGTCAGAGAGATGTATCCTGTGTATCACTCGTGGTGTTTTCAGTCTGCCGCCTCAATATATATGAGTATATGAACACATAAACAATCTCTAGAACTGCGCTGAGTCACTTCATGAGCATTTTACAATTTCTTTTGAGAAGACTATCATCATATATACAAACAGACACCAATGTTTAAAAATGTTTCAGGAGTTTAGTACAAAGAATAGGACACATGCTTGTTAGATAACCGTATTTGGGTTGATGTATATGCTTTTATTTTTTACATTTTTTAATGAACTGTTATTTTTTCCAAAGCATCGTTAGATGCAGTGTACTTATGCGAAGATTTGTATCAGTAAACTTTTTCTTATGATTTGAAATCTGCATTGAACTTGATCAATCTCAAAGTAAAAGGCGGTACTAAAGTCTGATTTTGGTGGTTTTATCATCTTAATTCAAGTGATGAAGGGTTTTAAAGTCTGACAGTTATTAGTGCTGAATACTAAGGTTAACCCTCCATGGTGTAAATGTTTGAAAATGATTAACAGTTGAAAACATTTATTAGAAATTTAGGAAAGTAATCAAAAAGTAATCAAAAGTAATCAGTTACATTACTTTTATAAAGTAATTGAAAAAGTTACACTACTATTACATTTTAAATAGGGTAACTTGTAATCTGTAACCTATTACATTTTCAAAGTAACCTTCCCAACACTGATAGATAGATAGATAGATAGATAGATAGATAGATAGATAGATAGATAGATAGATAGATAGATAGATAGATAGATAAATGCTAACTGCAACATTTTTTACTGCTCATCTGTAGTACTAACCATATAAGTGCACATCTACTGACCGCAGAAGAGACTTTGCTCTCTTTGTTCTCATTGGTACACAAGGATGCAACACTGCACCCCAAAAATTGACACTTAACTGAATGCTATCAGAATGTTGTGTGAACATGTATTTAGCCTATGTGAAAAAGGAACTAGAACTAGAGCCTATAAGTGTTTCTATAGGTGTCGTTTTTTTCTGCTACTCTTTTTTTAAACATGGCTTTAGTGATGTGATGTATACTGACTGCCTCCTGTAGGAATTGAAAATTAAAAGTCAGGCATTGAAGAACAGCTCATTAGCATGTACTAACATAATTACTAATTAAACAAACTTATGTTTATGCATGTTGTTTTGATGATTGATGTTAAAATTCCAAGTAAGGTACTATGATAAGGTACTTTGAATCCCTGTATTAATGTAAGTGTTAACATTGGCTGTGATACAGAACATATACGATTATTTTATGAGCACATAAATCCTTATTTTGTGTATTCATCATGCTTGAAATGTATGTATCTCTTCTTTTTTACTTTTATTTACTTATACTTTCATTTATTTTTAAAAATGATTTTATATATATATTTATTTATATTTATTTTATATTTATTTATATATATATATTTTATATATATATATATATTTATCTGCCAAATGACTAAATGTAAATATTTATGCGTTTATTTATTTTTATATATATTTATTCCCACATTTATTTGAGATTTATTTATTTTCTTCGTTTATTTATTTATTTTTTACTTTTCTGTGCACAACATGAAAATGAGGGAGACGGTCCATTGCGGAGCTCCAGTGCATCATTGCATCTTAAGTAGCATGGGTATATTTGTAACAATAGCCAAAAATACAATGTATGGGTCAAAATTATCGATTTTTTATGCCAAAAATAATTAGGATATTAAGTAAAGATCATGTTCTATGGAGATATTTTGTAAATTTTCTACCGTAAATTATAAACATAATTTTTGATTTGTAATAGCCTATGCATTGCTAAGAACTTCATTTGGACAGCTTTCATAAGGACTTTGGGGTCAATATGACCC
Source organism: Aspiorhynchus laticeps (assembly GCA_023376895.1). Taxonomy (NCBI): domain Eukaryota; kingdom Metazoa; phylum Chordata; class Actinopteri; order Cypriniformes; family Cyprinidae; genus Aspiorhynchus; species Aspiorhynchus laticeps. The sequence continues at coordinate 8,965 of JALXFT010003042.1, forward strand.
CAATCAACTTTTCTTTAGTTAAAAAAAATAGTTCCCTTCATCTCAGTGGAATAAGATTTTGTGACTTTTCAACATTTTCTATCTGTATTCACATAAAAAAAAACCCGGCTTGATTCGGTTGTTCTGAAGGTATGTAACATTTTTTTTTTTCCAAATATGGTCTTTGGGGTCAATATGACCCCATATTGGGTGATCCCTCAATCTTAATCTTAATGAAAATGAATGGGAAATGCGAAAAAATATATTGTGGCGGGAGGAGCAAACGACAGACACAGTGGGTGTGGCGTCAGGCCTCGGAGAGGCTTTTATTAAACAGAAATAATAAAACAAAGTGTCTAAAGGGGTTAAAGTGTCCAAAATAAACAGGGGATCTGGTGTCCTCGTCGATCTGCAAGGTTTGCGAAGGATGGGCAGTGTTCAAGAAGGAAGGCTCCAAGTAAGGGGGCGGAGTCCAGCAGCCGCACGCACTCCCCTCTCGGGTCCGGGGCGCGAGGTTTCTTTTAGAAGCTTCGTCCCCCTTTTGGCCCGCGGCGCTTCCGGAGGTATACGGCCCGGCATCCTGGCCCGTCAGCCGTCTCGCGGGTGCGGAACTCGTCGCTCGACGCTCCCTCCCTGGACCCACGAGGACACCGGCGTGCATGCACGGGGAAGAGACCGGTCTCCCGAGGAGAGGCGAACTCGGCATATAACAGCGGCGGTGATGAGGCTCCATTCACTTCAGGTGTGCCTCATCACACGCCGCCAGACCTGGTTGTTTTCAGTGCCCCTCCTCTCTCACACACCCACTCCCATCGGGAGCCTGGTGAAGGGCGGCGATTAAGGGACAGGGAGATGCTGATAATTAGGGGGAGGCAGCCGACTCGTCACAATATATATTTTTTTTAATTTGTCAAAAAATAATAATAAACAGGGGCGGACTTACCCATTAGGCAAAGGTAGGCGACTGCCTTGGGCCCCCAAAAGCCAAGGGCCTCCTAAAATGCTTTTCATATACAAGATGCGCATTAAGCGCGGACACGTGAACAGTTGCTGTTTACTGTGTTTATTACCACGACAACTGTTGAACGTGCTTCTTGTGTATCCTGCTTGTAGCAAATGAAAATATAATGCATCTGAAGCTGACTGCCGCATGAGCGCGAGGTCTCTCTTTCCCAGCGTGCACACGCCTCCCTCCCCTCCCCTCTCTCTCTCTGCGTCTGTTCACTGCGGTCAAGCCAGCCGCCACTCTAAAATGCATGGTCAATCTAGCCGCCACACTGTCTTGTTGTGCGCGCATATACAGTGCATTACGGCGATCTTCCGCCGGTCTTTCGCCTGCGTTCACTCAGCCAATTTTTTTTTTTTTTTTTTTTTTTTTTTACTGCTTAACTTATACATACAAACAAGAACAGGGAAGTAAGAGTAAGGGTAATATATATTAAGAAAATTAACTATACTAATTAATAAAGTAATATCAGATTAACTGTAATATTATTATAATAATCTCTAAAAAAAATATTTAAAATAGGCCTTATAAAATGAAATTGTCTAAAAGTGTTAAGTAACAGCCTAATAATTATGGTTCAAACAAAATGATATCAAAATAACTGATGCTGAATTATAAAATAAAAGCCCCCCCAAAATCTCATATCCAACCTGTTTTGCTTGGCATTTCAGATAGCTCTAAAAAGGAAAGTCCCTGTTACCACAGACTAGTTTCACTTCAGATTTATAGTAGACCTTCTCAGGTTGTCACTCACCCAAAATCAGGTAAGTCTGATGTTGCATTACAAAATAAAAGCCCTCCAAAATCTAATATCCAACCTGTTTTGCTTGGCATTTCAGATAGCTCTAAAAAGGAAAGTCCCTGTTACCACAGACTAGTTTCACTTCAGATTTATAGTAGACCTTCTCGGGTTGTCACTCACCAAAAATCAGGCAAGTCTGATGTCGCATTACAAAATAAATGCCCTCCAACATCTCATATAAAGGGTGTTTTACTTGGAATTTCAGATAGCTCTAAAAAGGAAAGTCCCTGTTACCACAGACTAGTTTCACTTCAGATTGATAGTAGACCACCTCAGGTTGTCACTCACCCAAAATCAGGTAAGTCTGATATTGTATTACAAAATAAAAGCCCTCCAAGATCTCATATCCAACCTGTTTTGCTTGGCATTTCAGATAGCTCTAAAAAGGAAAGTCCCTGTTACCACTGACATGTAATGTGATTATTGGTTCATTCTTGTCCAGCTGTGTTTATGTGATTATGTGTTAATTACCCTGTGTATTTAGTTCCTGTCTTTTGAGTTAGATTTTGTCTGGTCTACTCGTTACTCCCAGTGTTTCCTGTCTGTCAGCCTTGCCTTGTCCTGATTAAAGACTGGGCATGGCTATAAAGTAAACCAAAAAAACATGGTTGCTATAGTTAAACCATTAACCATGGTTTTGCTAAAGTTACACTAACCCTAGTTTAACCATGGTATTTGTAGTAAAACAGTGGTTACACAAATGGTAATAAATACGTTAAAAAAAAAAAACATTACTTCACTTTTACTACAATAAAACCATGGTTAATTTTCGTAAGGGATTGACTACACATGACATGGTCGAGTGCCAGTTACTATGGTAAAAAAAACATGGTAAATGTGTGGACTTTTAAAATGATCCCTTTCCCAAGACAGGCAAATTAAATTAATAATTTAATTCATAAATACGGGACGATCGACTATTTTACGAGACGGTTGGAAACCCTACCTGTATGCTTTCTGAAGTCATCTAAACCCATCTTTTAATGCACTATATCGCTGGTCTTTGGTCTGTGTGCAGTTGTTGGCATTGGGGAAATGATCGCCCCTGCTGGTCCTCCAGTGGTAACTCCAACTTCATACATGTGTGTCATTTTCACGCCTGGAGGAGGCAAAGTGTGGCACTCACACATATCCTCGAGTGGACCAGCGTGTCTATTACGTACTATTGCAGACAGGGATGTTGAAAACTGGCTTTAAAAATCATTATTATATGTTCTAATTCTTTGTCATTGTATTCTGTCTCCTCATCCCATCTTGCTCTTTATAGGAATACTCTACCCAAAGATTCTCTCATCATTTACTCACCCTCATGCCATCCCATATGTATGTATGACTTACTTTCTTCATATAAAGACAAATAAAGAGGTTTATCCCATATAAAGCAAGAGTATGCGACCGCTTCAAAAATCACGCCAAGTGCACAATGATAAAGTATAGGTTACAATCATGTTCAGATTGTGAAGTTTTTAAAGCACCAACTTTGGACATCATGTACATTTCCATTCTATAAGGATAGAGTATCACTTTAAGGACTGTTTTTTTGTGTGTTCCATTGTGCTGCATTTTAATTGCTGTTATATGCACTAGATATATGTTTTTGACCTGAGCCATTGTGTTTTATTTTGTTTTTATGTTGCATTGAGAATATGTTTCAATAGCATGAAACAAGAATCTGTACTTTCAGTATCTGTTCTTTTAATTAAGTATATTACCTGTTTACCAGTTCCCTATCTATCGGTCACTACGAGTTATGTCGTGACGACATAGGGATTTTACCTGGAAGTGCCAATCATCTCTGTAAAGAGAAAACGCCAATGAATATTGGCTAGTGGAATTTGCATACCTGAGCCACTCCCCGTACATACGGGTATAAAAGGGCGACAGGTGCATCCACTCATGAGATTTTTATTTCGGAGTCGAGTGGATGAGAAGTGCGCTGATCTCCATAAAGCCTTTCATCTTTGATTTGTTCCTGGTTGGCGTCACGGTGCAGTTAGCGGAGTCCCTATCACCAGCGATTCCCCTGGGCACTTCAACTAAAAGAGCAAATTCTAAAAGAGCAAATCACGGACGACCTGCTCTTTTTCAAGATGCCGTTTCGTACGTGTCCTCTTGGATGCGGTCGTTTTCTGTCTGCGGATGACGGACACGATCGTTGTCTTCAGTGTCTGGGCATTCAGCACGCTGAAGCTGCGTTCGTGGATGATTTATGCACCTATGAACGTATGAACATGACATCGCTGTGATCTCGCCTTTCCTTTCTGAAAGAATTGGCACCCTCTGCCGCCACCCGTCCTGGTCTCTCTGGCTCGAGCAGAGGACCACCGGCTGGCGCTCTGGGAGATCTGAGGGTCACAGTAAGAGCTTCTCCACCGGGCTCGTCCCCACGGACCTCTTACTCCTCACGCAGCGAGCGTCCCGTCCGGCTCCCGGGTGATTTTGCTGGTTCTTCCCACTGGATGGCCAGCATATCATTTGGTGCGCCGCCCGAAGACAATATGTCGATCGCAGCATTGGGGGATGGGCTTACGTCCTCTGAGGATGAAGGTGCGGTGGGGCTGCCCCCCTCGGGTGTTGTCGCCACTGCCGCACCGGACCCAGAGCTGACGGCCATGCTTGCCCGGGCAGCCGCGAGCATCGGGCTGGAGGTCAACAGACCACCCAGTCCCGAGCCCTCGCGGCTGGATGATTGATTTCTCGGAGAGGGACGCGGCTCACAACCGCGCCCTACTCCGGTACCTTTCTTCCCGGAGGTGCATGAGGAGCTGACGAAGTCGTGGATGGCACCTTTTACGGCCAGAAGCCGCTCGTCTGTCTCCTCCGTCCTCACTACCCTCGACGGCGGGGCTGCCAGGGGGTAAGCGGGCATTCCCCAGGTGGAGAGAGCGGTCGCGGTGCACTTGTGCCCGTGAAACGCCGCCACTTGGAGGAATCGTCCGCGTCTCCCGTCCAAAGCCTGTAAGCTGACGGCTGCTCTTGCAGCCAAAGCTTAATAGTGCTGCGGGCCAGGCAGCCTCTGCCCTGCATGCCATGGCAATCCTGCAGGTTCACCAAGCCAAGGCACTCAAAGAAATGCATGAGGGTAGTTCCGACCCGGGGTTGATGCAGGAGCTGCGCACGGCGACTGACCTCGCTCTACGAGCGACGAAAGTCACAGCGCGGTCCCTCGGGAAGGCGATGTCCACTATGGTGGTCCAGGAGCGCCATCTCTGGCTCGACCTGGCAGAGATGAAGGACGTCGACAAAGCACGCTTTCTCGACGCCCCCATCTCCCAGGCTGGGCTGTTCGGCGACACTGTCAAGGGCTTTGCCCAGTAGTTCTCGGCAGTGCAGAAGCAGACCGAGGCGATCCAGCACATCCTGCCACGGTGGGATGCTCCAGCAGCTACGGCTGCCCCTAGGACCAGGCCTCCGTCTACTCGTCACCGTGGACGCCCTCCTGCGTCCTCCAGAGCTGCTCCGCACCGTGCTGAAGCGGCAGCTAGGCCGGCGCGTCGAGCCTCTCGCAGGAGAGCGACGTCCCCCGTGTCCCATCCGGGCCCCAAGTCGTCCAGGATATCGACGAAGCGGCCCTGACGCGGGCAACCCGGGGATATTGGAGTTTGCTCTTTCTCAGGAGACGACGAGGACAGCGTCGCTCCTTCCCCCGGTGGAGGGCCGGGTGGAGAATCTTATGTTCCCTTTTTTCTCTGTTCCGCCGCTGGCCCAAGGGTCAGCGGCACCCACATATTCAAAGAAAGAGTAATTTCCTTTTCCTCCGGGTTTTCAGGTCCACGGGTCGACAGTGTGCGACGCATTGCCTCCTCACTCTCGCCCGCGACCCATTTTGTCAGCGGCAAAGAGAGTGCGGTTCAGGGAAGCAGGGCCTCCCCACGCACCTCTAGCCAGTCCCCTTTGGGACCCAGGGAGTTCCGCATGGATGCTGCAGAACGCGCTGCGTTCTGTACCATCCAGCTCTACTCCCCTTCGCCGCACCACCGCAGGTACGTTGATTGTACCGTTGGAGTCACTTGCACGGCGTCTGGAAGCGTGGCTTGTGCTGCCCAGCCTGTCTCGTTGGCTCACGCGCACAATTCGACTCGGCTACGCGATTCAGTTCGCCAGGCGACCTCCCAAGTTCAGTGGCGTTCTCGAGACTTCAGTGGCAGCTCGGAACGCTCCTGTCTTGCGCGAGGAGATTGCTGTCCTCCTGGCAAAGGATGCAATAGAGCCGGTCCCTCCAGCCGAGATGAGGCAGGGGTTCTACAGCCCTTACTTCATCCTACCCAAGAAAGGCGGTGGTCTTCGACCAATCCTGGATTTGCGACTCCTGAACCGGGCCTTGCACAGGCTCCCGTTCAAGATGTTGACACACAGGCGTAGGATCAGATGCATACAGCCCCGGGATTGGTTTGCGGCGATCGACCTGAAGGATGCTTACTTTCATGTTTCGATCCTTCCCCGACACAGACCGTTCCTACGGTTTGCGTTCGAAGGTCGGGCGTGGCAGTACAGGGTCCTCCCCTTCGGGCTTTCCCTCTCTCCCCGTGTCTTCACGAAGGTTGTAGAGGGTGCCCTTGCCCCGTTACGGGAAGTGGGCGTCAGGATCCTCAACTATCTCGACAACTGGCTCATTCTGGCCCAGTCCCGAGAACAGTTGTGCGATCACAGGGGTCTGGTGCTTCGGCACCTCAGCCAGTTGGGGCTTCGGGTCAACTGGGAAAAGAGCAAGCTCTCCCCTGCGCAGAGAATCTCTTTTCTTGGTGTAGAGTTAGACTCGGTGAGTATGACGGCGTGCCTCACGGAAGAGCGCGCCCAATCAGTGCTGAACTGCCTGAGTTCCTTCAGAGGCAGGACTGTGGTTCCACTGAAACAGTTTCAGAGGCTCCTGGGGCATATGGCATCCGCAGCTGCAGTCACGCCGCTCGGATTGCTTCATATGAGACCACTTCAGCACTGGTTGCACTCCCGAGTCCCGAGGTGGGCATGGCGCCGCGGTCGACTTCGGGTGAAAATCACACAGGAGTGTCCCCGCTCCTTCAGCCCCTGGACGGACCTTGCCTTTCTACGGGCCGGGGTGCCCTTAGAACAAGTGTCTCGGCATGCTGTTGTCACAACAGATGCCTCCAGCACGGGCTGGGGCGCTACATGCAACGGGCAGGCAGCCTCGGGGCTCTGGACGGGGCCTCGACTGCTTTGGCACATCAACTGCCTAGAGCTGCTGGCAGTGCATCTAGCCTTGCGGCAGTTTCAGCCACTGCTGTTAGGAAAGCATGTGTTGGTCCGTACGGACAACACTGCGGCTGTGTCGTACATCAACCAGATTGGGGGGTATACGATCACGCCGCATGTCACAGCTCGCCCGCCATCTCCTCCTCTGGAGTCACACGCGGCTCAAATCGCTGCTGTAAATTTGAGCCGCTGCAAAAAAAAAATCACTGCAAATAGGCTGTCACCCTCCACCTTGAAAGTGTATGTGGCCCGCTATCGCGGCCCATCACGATGCAGTGGACGGCCGGTCCCTGGGAAAGCATGATCTCATCCTGAGGTTCCTGAGGGGTGCCAGGAGGTTGAACCCCTCTAGGCTACCCCTGATGCCCTCCTGGGACCTCTCTATCGTCCTGGCTGGACTTCAGAGGGGTCCTTTTGAGCCGCTGGACTCAGTTGAGCTGAAATACCTGTTGGGTAAGACAGCACTCCTGACCGCGCTCACTTCCATCAAAAGGGTCGGGGACCTCCAAGCATTTTCGGTGAGTGAAGAGTGCCTTGTGTTCGGGCCGGACTACTCTCACGTTGTCCTGAGACCCCGGCCTGGATACCTGCCCAAGGTTCCCACCACGCCCTTCCGCGATCAGGAGGTGAACCTGCAAGCACTGCCTTCGGAGGAGGCAGACCCAGCCTTGGAGTTGCTGTGTCCCGTAAGAGCATTGCGCATATACGTGGACCGCACCCGGAGAAGCTCTGAGCAGCTCTTTGTCTGTTACGGAGGTCAGCAGAAAGGGAAGGCTGTCTCCAAGCAGAGGTTGGCCCACTGGATAGTGGATGCCATCGCCTTGGCGTACCAATCCCAAGGCGAGCCGTGCCCCATGGGGGCGAGGGCTCACTCCACACGGAGTGTTTCCTCCGCCTATGCGTTGGTGCACGGCGCCTCTCTGGGAGACATCTGTAGATCTGCGGGCTGGGGGACCGAACACCTTCGCGAGATTCTACAGTCTCCGCGTTGAGCCAATTTCTTCCCATGTGTTGGGTAACAGGTAAGTGGCGGGAAGAACTGTTGTTCCCCAATTGTAAGTCGCTTTGGATAAAAGCGTCTGCCAAATGACTAAATGTAAATGTAACTGGCCGGTGTCACGCTTGCTGCGCCATTCCCCTTCACCCGGGGATACGAGCGCCTGTTTCCTCCTCCAGTTCAGTTCCCCGGACGGCGAACCCTGGTAGAGTTCCTCCAGCACCCCCGGCAGTCAGACTGGCCGGAGCAGTCTGACGCCAGGCCCAGTACTTGTGCTAGCTCGCCCAGGTCTTCGGTCAGCCCCTGTACTCGGCTAGGTGTCCGTATGGCTTGATTCCCTTCGGGTAATCCCATACGTGTATTTGTCCACGGTAAGGTTTCCCTCACGGTAAACCTGTGTCTTCCCTTTGACAGAGATCTCTGTCAGGCCCTGCTGGCAGCCCTCCTCCCTACTCCTAGGTAGGATCTGCCCCAGAGTCCAGTCGTATGTAGTACTGCCCCAGGCCTGGGTCAGTCCATATCAGTGTCTCCACATGGTACCTCCCTCCGGGCAGGATGTGGCCTCCGTAGCGCCCTTCTCCGGAAGGCTCGCTTCCCCGTCGTTACTGCCAAGCTGTAACAACAAACAGGAAAGACATGAAGCATCTTTCATTGAAGGTCGAAATCCCTTCTGACTTCTGGGGAGAGGAACAGCGGCTTGGCTATCTCCAGCAGCGATGTACTCAGTGGTCCCTGCGGGCACCAAGGTTAGCGAATTTGCGCTGGGGAGATGGGAAGGTTGTGACCTTTCGCATGGCATTTGTCTGTCACGCGCTCACTTGTCAGCATCTGCATGCCACAAGGTCATGACGTGGTTCAGGTTGTGGCGCTTTCCATAGGACCCCTATGTCATCACGACATAACTCGTAGTGAACGACAGATAGGGAACGTCTCGGTTACGTACGTAATCCTCGTTCCCTGATGGAGGGAACGGAGACGTTATGTCCCCATGCCACAATCTTGAACCACCGCTGGTTGCCTGGGACTCGTTCTTGGCTCCTCAGCGGAAAACCTGATGAGTGGATGCACCTGTCGCCCTTTTATACCCGTATGTATGGGGAGTGGCTCAGGTATGCAAATTCCACTAGCCAATATTCATTGGCGTTTTCTCTTTACAGAGATGATTGGGGCTTCCAGGTAAAACCCCTATGTCGTCACGACATAACGTCTCCGTTCCCTCCATCAGGGAACGAGGGTTACCGAGACGTTATATATTACAATCTTATATTACCTGTTTTTTATATTTAAAGTCTTTTGAAAGACACCTAGCTTTGGGGAACGGACTTTTCCTGTCCTTTGCCAATCACATGCCTGTAGACTATTTTGCCACTTGTGTTGTCATATCATTAGTGGTTCTGTTGGTAAATGATATTTTACATTGAAAATAAACCAAATGTAATATGGACCAACCTGAGTGAGTGTGTAGAAACATGGAGCTGATGATGAAGGACGTGAACTGAAGCACAGACATCACTGAATCACTGAAACAAACACAAGAGACAAACTAAATATACATTTCTGAAAAAAATGTCATGAACTTTGTTTACAAAATCTAAATTCTAGTGTTGAAAATGAATTTTCTAGTGAAATTCTAGTGATTTCTATTCTAAAAAAGTAAATTTGCAAGAGACGATCCTTACCACAGAGCAGTGCAGTCAAAGAAATGCAGCATTATAACATCTTCCTCTCTGCAAGACTTTTTTTAACACTTGATGTACCACTGGCAGCATCACAGGGTGAGATATGACAAATCTGTCTTCATTCATTCTAACACATGTTATTTATTCAAAGAGAATGGAAGCAATGACAGAAAAATATGTCAATAAACTCTAACACAATATTAAAATGAATTAATCAAAACACATTTTTACCTTTTGCACTGGATAGATAGACAGACAGATGACACTATTAACGGAATGTTATCAGAATGTTGTGTGAACATGTATTTAGCCTATGTCAAGGGTCGGCAACCCTCGGCTCCCGAGCCGCATGAGGCTCTTTCATCCCTCTGCGGTGGCTCCCTGTAGTGGGTGTACAATACCAGGGGGAGGTGTCCCCCCGACTTTTAATACAACCTAAACTCTTCCCCTGCACTTTTCCTCAGTCAAGTGTGTTAAAGTAGAGGTTTTCAAGGGCCAATGTGAATAAATCTAGATTTTAATTAAAAGAGAAAAGATAGTAACGTCGTTTTGGATACGTTTTATTCGTATCCAAAACGATGTGAACCTCAAGGAGCGCTGAACATTCATTTCATTCATACTCGAAGCCGGAGGGTGCTCTCGCACAGAAAGTCCAAAACGGAGTCATATGAGAAGTAATAGTAACTTTTGACAGGCATCCCACCATCACTGTAGCTCAGAGAATAACAAGCATAAAACTTAACTGATGAAACGTGAAGACAATATGGTTTGTGTGTTTTTTAAGTCTTCTCCAGGTAATAAATATGAATGATACAGTGGTAATTGACAGCATTAATTACAGTACAGAAGCTATAAAATATATTTTATGCCTTATTCTGTGATAAAAATGGAAAGAAATTGTGGTATATATACTGATTGTACAATCATAACCATAAAATTGCCATTAGTAAAATATTCATCAAAAATTTTACAGAAGACAAATGATTGGTTATTGTCCAGCAGTGTATTTCATTTCTTAGAATTGATTATTAATAAATTGATATTTATTAAAAGTAAGAGATGATAATTTTTTTGTCAATTATACATACATAAATAAATATTATAAGAATTATTATTATTATTACTACATTTGACATTTCTGTCCCCCTCACTTCTTAAATGCTTGCTACTCCCCTGCCCTGTAACATAACTGAATATAAAACTTTAGCTATATGCCGTGTTATCTTTATTTGGGCACCAAATAATTTGTGGCTCCACATTAATTTTATTCGGTGGGAAAGGGGCCAAAATGGCTCTTTTGACGTTGAAGGTTGCAGACCCCTGGCCTATGTGAAAAGGAACTAGAGCCTATAAGTGTTTCTATAGGTGTATTTTTTTTCTGCTACTCTTTTTTAAACATGGCTTTAGTGATGACTGCCACTGACTGCTTCCTGTAGCAAGACATGCAGACTTTCATTTCATTGAAAGTCAGGCATTGAAGAAAAGCTCATTAGCATGCACTAACATAAATACTAATTAAATAAGCTTCTGTTTATGCATGTTGTTTTGATGATTGATGTTCAAATTCCAAGTAAGGTGATAAGGTACTATGAATCCCTGTATTAATTTAAGTGTTACCATTGGCTGTGATACAGTACATAAGATTATTTTATAAGAAAGAAAACCTAATTTTGTGTATTCATCATCTTGAAATCTATGTATCTCTTCTTTTTTTTTTTTTATTTACTTATACTTTGATTTATTTAATATATATATATATATATATATTTATTTATTTTTATATTTACTTATTCCCACATTTATTTGATATCTATTTATTTATTAATTGTTTTTTTTTTACTTTTATGTGCACAACAGTGAAATCAGGGAGGTGGTCCATTGCGGAGCTCCGGTGTATGACCCTGGACCACAAAACCAGTCATAAGTTGCACGTGTATATTTGTAACAATATAGCCAAAAATACACTATGGGTCAAAATTATCAATTTTTTATGCCAAAAATCATTAGAATATTAAGGAAAGATCATGTTGCATGAAGATATTTTGTAAATTTCCAACCGTAAACATATTAAAACTTAATTTTTGATTAGTAATAGCCTATGCATTGCTAAGAACTTCATTTGGACAGCTTTAAAGGTGATTATTTTATTTTATATATATATATATATATATATATATTTATTTTATTTTTTTTGCACCCTCAGATTCCAGATTTTCAAATGGTTGTATCTCGGCCAAATATTGTCCTATAACAAACCATACATCAATGGAAAGCTTATTCAATGTATAAATCTAATTTTTTTTTTAAAAAATGTCCCTTATGACTGGTCCAGGGTCACAATATAGAAGCGTCAAGGGTCAGCATGGAGTTTATACGGGATGCGGCAGATCATCTGGAGAGTTATTTTTTTACCGATTCTTATTATGAAGTTGAATTATTTTATAGCAACCACGGTTTTCCAGAAATAGAAGCACAATGCTAAATCCAACCACTTGTGTCATCAAGCCCATCATCACCAGCGTTGCCAGATTCTATGTTGATGACACCCAGTGCATGGTAGGTTTATTTTGTATGACAGAGAAAATCTTGACTCTGAAATGCAGTAACTGAAATTGTTTGGGTTACGCTTCCCAACCAACCAATGGCTCCTCTGAAAAACAGAACAATCCAGGGCCACGTTTCCAAAAAGCATCGTGAGCCTGAGTGGACTGTAGAGGCCTTTGGACCGGAGGAGCCCGAGGCACAGACGGAGAGCCGATGAGCCAGGGTGACAAGGAGGATCAGGAGGGCCGAGGTGGAAAAGGTGGCTGAGGCGGAGGCGGGGATCCAGAAAGCAGAGGTGGAGCAGGAGTGACAGAGGACCGAGGAGCAGCCGAAGGGAAGGAGGAGCCTGACGGAGCCAGAGAGACGAGGCACAGCGAGAGGAGTGGAGTCCAGAGGCGACGGAATGGACGACGACAGACCAAGGCAGAGCTGGAGGGACAAGGGAGCCCAGAGGAGCCAGTGGACTGACGGGCCACGGCGGAGAGGAGGGAGCTAGGAGCCATGGTGGAGCTGCTGGGTCGACGGGCTGAGGCGGAGTCCGAGTAGCTGGTAAGATGAGCGATGTCCAGAAACAGTCTGGTATGGCCCTCGAGCAATCTTTCTCCCTGCTCTAGCAGGAGAAGGAGGTATCCCGGATGGGATAAGGGGTCGAAGGGATCCATGGGGGAAAACGGGAAATAAATAAAACTCTTAAACCATGGAAACAAAAATGGAGAGGAAACACGCAGTTTTACTTCTTTTGTAGGTCGGGTCTTCTGTCACACACTGTGTCAGTGGGAACCATGGAGACGTGGATCAATGGAACAGTCTTTATTATAATCCAGCACACAGGGTGATCCACACTAGGAACAGCTGAAGACACACGTACATAACATTGTAGACCCAACAAAGACAGACAGCACAGACTGGGACTTAAATACATGGAGTAACGAGGGTAATTACAAGACACACCTGGATGACATGAACACAATCACGCAAGGGAGAAACTGGGTCATGGAGCACATGGGGAGGGAAAACACAACAAAACAGGGCCAAGTTCAGCCCCGACAAAACAGTGCAAAACGTTTATTAAACGGAAACGGTGATATGTTGAACACCCTGTTCCGATGATGCAAGTGTTGCAACTATGGCAGCTGAGAAGGCCATTCTTTGTGTTCCTTTTGAAGAATTTTCGAAGCCTGTTGAAATCGGTATAAATACGTTTTTAATACTGCAAAATACGCTCGATGTTACAGTCACTGCCCGTGCCGTCCAGAATAAAAGAGTACATCCCAATCGAGAGAAGGGATTTGTGGAAACTGTGGTTCCTAATCATTGTGATCCAACATTTGCCTCGCATTTCAGGATGAAAAGACAAACATTTCAGGTGAAGGATAA